>JAHYSP010007274.1:0-10594 GCA_019455505.1 Pleochaeta shiraiana | reverse complement strand
CCTTTTTCGGTTACGTCGTTCCAGATTAGACTGAGCCAAGTAAAGATTGACCTACGGAACTACTACATTTAGATAGGATCAACCTATAAAATGACTAGGGACGAATCTTCTTGCATTACCCTCTGTAGGTATACCCTTGACTGTACATGACGATCAGTAGATCACTAATCAACCCATATTTTCAACAGATACAAGGCGTTCAAAAAATTTAAGAACCTTTATTCGATTCTCCAAGTCAAAAACAATATCAGCGTCATCGATGGATGCTTGGTGAAGAAATTGAATGATTCTAGAGAGCACGTTGGTATAATGAAGAGTGGGCAACGACAATAACCCAAGCACTACGAGGTTTAGATATTTTATTTACTTATTATATTTAAGGTTCAAGGCCTAAGCCATAATGTCCACCTTGGGTTCAGGACCGGGGGAGCCGGTAGGGATCATCGCCTCAGGCATGCAATCCTCGTTCGCGCCCGCTATTTACGTAAAATGTGAGGGAAATATAACAGGAAATAAAATGAGATAAAAACAGAAGAAAAGGAAGAGAAAGAAAATAAAGAAAGAAACAAATATTAGGATTAGTCCAGTATTTCTCACACCAAGCTTTAACCCGCCATTTCAAGTTCTGTCATTCTATTATGTACTTGCCTCGCGTCCAGTAGAGGATAAGTTAGATATTCGACCACTGAAGCAGCCTGTAATCCGTGCAGAATCTTTAAAATTTTTAAAGCAATCATGTCCAAGAAGATGTCTTCTGAAGGTATCCATATTTATTTCTTTTCGGAATTTCCGCATTTGATTTGCGTGTTGATGACAACGAATAAAGTGGGTTGGGGTAGTTTCCCGTCCACAGACGTATACTAGATTGGCGTCTACGTAATGTAAGCGATGATAGGCTGCGAAGTCACCATGTCCAGTTCTGGCAGCTATTAGTCTATGTAGTAGCCGCCGAGTTAGCGCAAGTACGGGGGGCTTTCTCCGACGCATTTTTAGATCTAGATCTTGGTATCTAGGACAAACTTTATGCCACCATTTTTCAATAAGTAGTTGCTGGTGCTGTTGCATAAGTCGGAGCAGGTAAGCCAAGGTAATATAATTGGGCTTAGTATGTCTCTCTGGAAGATTTCTTAGAGCAGCTCGTGCTTCCGCATCTGCTTCTTCATTGCCCTTAATTCTAGAGTGTCCTGGCACCCATCTGAACTCTATGTTACGTTTTTGGCAAGATTATGAAATAATTAAGTAAGCCGAATACTGGATGATGATTCTCCAGATTGTAAAGCTAACACCGCGGCTTGGTTATATAGAAGTATGAAGTTCTTCTCGCCATTTTGTCTCACGGGCAGGGCAGCTCTAAGTGCCATAGTGGCACCAAATATCTCTGCATCGTATACTTTCCCTCCATGTTGTATAACATTTTCTTTTTGAAAAGTTACCCCCCTACGTTGAAGAACGTACCTCCAAGATGAACGACCGGGGCCCTCCGATGACCCATCGGAATATGCGCAGATAACTGTTGAATTTAATTATTTTAACCAATTTTGAAATTGTTGTATCCCCTCTACTTTTGTTCCAAGCATTGGTGAGTATACTGGAGCACGTAGTGGCTCTTAAAGTTCAGCTTGTGATAACTGACGAAAAGTACGTTGGATTCGAGACATCTGGTCTTCAGGTCTCTTAGATAGTCTCGACTTTGCTTTAATTTAAAGTGCCCACAATAGGACACACAATAGCTCTAATTCTAAGAGGATGTCGGTCATCAAGAGAATTAAGACGAGCAGCCAGTCATAAACAATACACTTCCAGAAGTATATGAGCTGGAGTAATATCCCCCTCCCTATGTATAACTACATTTAGCGTAGTTCTCCATACTAGTAAAACAGCTTTCAAGGCCTTATGTAAGACCTTATCAATCAATCCACAGTGAAACGAAGTGGGAGGTCTTACTACTCTATTTCTTTTTGGTCTAGTTAAACCCGGCCACCACACTTCAGCTCCATATGTTGCTACTGGATCTACGCACGAATCTACCGCAGTAATCAAGGCTTTTGGAGCAGCTCCATTCTTGACGGAATTTAGCTGGCGAATATGTTGAGCTAGCTTGAGAGCTTTCGCACACCATGTTGACACATGATGTTTAAATGATAGGTATGAGTCTAGATAAACCCCTAACCAGCGAATATGCTCAGCCGGTTGAATCATCTTTCCACTCACTAAAACACCTACGGGATCTTCTTTCTTGCGTCCAGGGAATTGAAATACCTCCGAATTTCCAGCATCGAATAAAACTGCATTTTAATGTGCCCAACCTGTCAAGTTGTCCACCTCTTTTTGTGCTGCAGAGGCAGAGTCTACGACAGTACGTCCAAAACCTAGGATCCCAATGTCATCAGCGAAGCTGAATCGTGTAATCGCATTTCCACTTCTCACTGGTTCCGCCATATAAAGTAGGAATAGGAGGGGAGAGATAGGTGATCCCTGTGGCACCCCACACACAAGTTTCTTTGGACTTGTCACGCCTCATTGAAAGCGAACCTGTACTCTACAGCTCTCGAGAAACGACGAAGTCTATCGAAGAATAGACTTCGGCCATCCTTGAGCTTGCATCCGCCAAATCAATCTGTTATGCAGAACAGCATCGAAAGCCCCCCGTACATCCAGTGTGTTAAGTGTTGAGTCCCAACCTTGTGTTTTTGCTTCTTCTATGTCGTGCACCACACAAGAGACGAGATCAGTAGCTTATCGTTTTGGTAGAGCTCCTAATTGTTGCCGACCTACAATATCCAACATAATGGCAAGGTGAGACATTCTTTTAGCTAATAGTCTCTCCAGTCCTTTTCCTAGACACAAAAGCAAAGATATTGGCCTCCATCCTGACACAGATGATAAGTCACGCCCTGGCTTTGGAAGGAAAACCACCTCCGCCAGCTTAAAGCAAGCTGAGTGATATCCGAGACGAAGACAGGCTCGAAACACCTGTAAAACATGAGATACTATATTGATCCAACACGCTGCTAGAAGTTCAACAGAAATTCCGTCCGCTCCCGAGTTAGGATTGCCACTACCTATCGTGCAAGTCCGTACCTCAAACTCCGTCAAATCTTCCAAACACGAAATATGTTCTTCTCCTGATAGTACGCAAGGTGGAAGGTCATCTTATTCTGAGAATCGTGTTAAGAGACAATCTCGTAGAATTAATTCACGTTCGGCCTGGTCAGATATAAATTGCCCTTCGTGCCGGAGAAGAGGAGTAATGTAAGCATGACGAAGGGTCCCTTATTTCATGAGTTTGTATGCATCTCGAGAGGATTTGATGTCTTCCATTTTCCTTTTCCAATACTCCCTTTTTGCCCAGGCAAACGTATTCCTGAAAGCCCACGCCAGTGTGACGCGTTCGGATTCTTCTACTGCTTCTTGATATTCTAATTGAGCAGACTTACATTCCGAAGTCCACCATGGTGCACTTCTTTCGATTTCCTTGTTGGGACGCTTCCCAACTGCTTTCAATGCATTCTCTAAGGTCCAGCATAGGTCTTGAGCGAAGTCTTCTGTCTCTTGTATTGTCCTTAAATATGTGAGTGGAGGCAGCCATAGTGTCACTATCCGAGTAAATTGGGGTATGTTTGCCTTCGAAACATGTAATTTTCCACTTGAATTTGATCTAATCAAAATTTTCTCTTTAGGATTCAGTACAAATCCGCATATCGTGAGATGGTCGCTATTCATACATTCTTCCGTGCCAACCCAAGCCTTTGCCTCTTCAATATTTTTCCAAGCTAAATCAAGTGTATTACCAGCACGGTGCGTTGGTTCCCCTACAATCAGACAAGTTATGCTCCTCAGCCCATTTTTCTATTTCTTCTCCTTGTCGATAATATCTGTTCGCACCAGGTTGCCAGGCTCAATACACCGAGTTAAAGTCTCAAATTGCTACTGATCTAGATGGAGGTATCCAATTGAGAAGAGGTTGTACTGCATTTGGGTCATGGGGTGCTTTGTACAAGTTCAAAAACATTATATCATTTACCTCTAACCCAGCAATAATCGCCAGTTGGAGAGGGTGGATATTTTTGTGATGATGTAATTCTTTGGGGGTCTTTCCTGATGAATGTCGCTGCCCGAGGTCGAACATTATCACCTGAAAATGGTAGATATAAATCATAGTGAGGGTGAGTCTTTGTACGATTAGTTCACCACGGCTCTTGAATTAACAAGACATCTATTTTAAGTTCGCAAGCATGAGCTAGTGCGATGTCCTGCGTTTCCCCCCCTTCCAACATTGATCGACATAAAATTGAGTACGTCATTGAGGGGATAACAACCCTATGGGTTGCCCTTCATAACCGCATGGCATCACCCGTCCAATTTTCGATAGGAGACGCTGGGATGTCGATGTCACCATGAACTTCTGGATCTTTACTACATGTCAAGTTAATGTCAATATTTTCTGCAGAGTCAGCAGATTCTTCAGCAGCTTTTGCTCTAAGTAAAGCCTGAAACTCTCATTCACCCACTTGACGAAATGTCTTCATATGTTCTTTCGTAGGTACACCTAAACGAGTTGGGCGAGCTAGACATCCGCGACTGTCAGAGCGATGTGGGCCTCCACAATTTCTGCATTTGGTAGCAGCCATACAAAGTTCTTCGGAGTGGTTGGTAGAACCACAATTTCCACACGATGGCGCCCTGGAGCAATTCTTGGTTGGGTGATGATTATTGCAGCGTTCGCAAAACTCTATTGGCTGTTGTTTTTTAAAGGTTCTTGCGATCCCCGATTCATCAAAGACTCTAAAGCCTGTTCGTGGGGCTTTTGAGAAATAGGCCATCCAGGCTCTATGTGGAGCCTCTGCTTTGTTGCTACCGAATAGTTTAACGTGAGCTGGCCGTATTGAGGAGACCCGCTCGACTTCTTCAATGAGCATCGAGCTGTTCACTTCTATCTGTCCTTGCACCTTACGAATAGATGATGGAACAGTAGATAAAATTACTGGAATCCAATTAGTTGCTGGTTCGAGTTTTGTCCCCGATAGAAAAAGGCCATTCCCTGCGTTTAGGATATTATCACGTGCTTCTGTGCTGCAGGGACTTAAAGCAAATCCCGATTTGATGGGCTTTATTTTTCCAAATAATGATGGTGAAATAGCAAGTTTTTTAACGAACACTTCGCAAATCCCTGCGGGAGATAACTTGAGCCACTCATGCTCTAGTGGTAGGCGGACAAATAGTCTTTTGTCTGTAAGAGCAGCTTTGGTGGATTTGTGTTTACTAGGCAGACATTGAGTTATTTTCCTTGAGGAAGCTGCTTGTGCGTCATTGCTCAAAGTTACCCGAGCTCTCTTCTGCCCATTACGTGCCACTGTGGCCCAGGAATTATCACTAGATAAGGGAGTTATAGGTAGTTTCGCCTCTTCATTCATCCCCCGATTTGTAGCTTGACTAAGGATAATCCGGGGATTTGCGATAGCAACCTTCTTTGCTAAGTTTTTATCTGATTCCTTTCCTTTTCCATTTCCATTGCCTTTGTTCATTCGTGCGTGCATTGGGACACTTGGTGGGGAAGGAGACGATTCTGCGGCTGCAAAATTGGATATAGCCAATCTTAGGTAGTCTTTAAAAGCTTCAGCTTCCTCTTTTTCTATACCTTCTACAAGACTTGCCAATATACTATCTATATTGCTGAGGATAGTGGTGCATATCATTACGAGAACATGCCAAGCACGTTCACGATGCTGACGGGTCGCAATGACTTCTGCAAGTTCCTTTGGAAGTGACAGTCTAAAAAAAAGAAAAAAAAATGATACGCAAGGCTAGTTTCCTTACCCCTCCATTAGATACACAGGAGTCACCTGCATCATCCACTGGAGCAGCGTGTAAAACGGTGACAGAAAAATAAGTGCGGCAAGCACTATCTATTCCAACTAACAGTAAGCCAAATAAAAATACGAGCTATTTGTCAGAAGCGACACGTAGACAGCGGACATGGGTGATATTAGGACAAGGAATTTCAGGCCAGGTGGGCTATCCTACAATGTATACGAATTGGATGTACAACCACTCAACCAAAAGGCCAGATCAGAATCATAGAACAATAAGGCAAGACTCGATCCCATAAATACATTGTATAAAAAGCAATCCTGAAATCCTGATAGAATCAATATTCTTTCTCCCGGCTTCTATGAACCTGAGATTTGGGCCGCATTTCAAATCTAGTTTAACAATGTTTACGTCAAGGCTATCATCTTTACGCTTGGCGAACAACTGAGGAAATTCTACGCAAATCAAATAAATTAGACTAACTCGATTTAATTCAAATCTTACTGGATCATCATTCTTTTGAGTTGATTGGACAAGGTTTCTGAGAAAGTATTGGCAGAGCTGTTATCAAACTAGTCTGAGAGAAGTGGTATCCAATAGTAAGGTTAAATGGGGTGTAAGAAACAGCGGTCATGTAATGATGCTGCCACATGACTCATCAATAGGTTAAAGCCAGCTTGGTGTCGATTAATTTTGCAGTACTTTTGTTAATGAATGTAAAAAAAGCGATATCATGTCTTTCGGGTTCTCAGCTGATTGAAGAGCCAGAGGGTTCCAGCCATCCATTCTTTGTATACAAACGGCCGGCTGCAATTGTCTCAGCCGTAGAATTAAAGCTGTTGAAAGGATTACAGCTTCTCAATGCAGTGAAGTGTTCGGGTTGGTCGCCAAACCAGTAATACTGCCCGGATTACTTTCAAAATCCTGCGATAAAGTGGATAAGTATGCCAGCTTACACCAGTGCTGACTTCTTTTTCCTGCTGTGAGGATATTTGATTAAGGCCTGGTCACCATGGACACATGTCTATACTTCGTCGCACCTAGTTACAGACCGTTAATTTGTCGCAGGTTTTGGGCTAGTCTATTAACTCTTCCGACCATCCTTACACATGCCACTTCAAGTTAATTTAGGTATCTATCCAGATTCCTAATCAGCAAACGTAAGGGTCAGGCTCAGTTCTTTGGTGCTTCACCATCGTATATAGGTCCGTGGAATCAACTTTGTCTTTGGGGTCCACTCCCTGTGACAGGAAGCTGCGACTCTGTAGGGTCAAAAAGCTTATTTTGTACTCTATTACTAGCTAAGATACACTATTCACGTCATTTTGAGCTGCAGAGATTAGGCTTCCATGGAATTGTTTTCAACTCCGATCGAGGCCACATCATTGGCATAGTCAATCCTACTGTTTAGGCCACTTTCTTGAAAGAGGATAGCTATATAGAGCATCAAGGACACATCTAGAGTAACAATGACCAAGTTTTTTCAACTTCTCAGGGTTGCATCTGCGTCATGACCCGCTCCCGCTGATCTGATAGCCCGCGGTTTTCGTAAATATGCAAAGAGATGTTCGACTCCAGATCGGAGTTTGGCCCAACTTCATTAACTTGAACAACTGGGATTCAGTTGAGGCCGCATGTCAATCAATAAGCTTGAAGTTTATCACATAAAATTTAAAAATTTTTAAATGGAAAAGTAACTTATCATACCTAGCTTTTGAAGTATATGTAGAGTTCTGGTAATAAAATTCTTGCTAAAATGTGAAGAATGTACATTTCTCCTGCTCAGCCATTAAAAATTCGAGCCAATAGTGGTAACTGTGGAAGATTGAAAAAGCGTATTAAATGAAAATTGATAATTCCTACAAGCTAAGCACCCGTGTGATTAGCCACGGTCAGTAGATTCTTTTATATATTTTGACTTTAAGATCTCATCAGATCTAGAAGCTTCAGTTATTTGCAGGACGATCTGAATTCAACTAATTGATGACATATCTGGCAATAAATAAATTTCATATTTTCATTACGTTTAGTTTCTTTCCTGTATCTTTTAAGGACTACAAAATATCGGCGTCTAATATGCTATTCCGGAGGTTCTTAACCTGAACTCTCAAACGACTATTGATGAAAATTTCACAACTCAATACTTTAAATTACAACATGTAATCCAGACACTCAATGCCAAGGAAATCTCATGTCAAGAATTAGAAAATTGAGTTGTGGTCTTTAAGTCCATGAAGTACTCTCAAAGAGAATTTGAGAACTTCTCTAGAGCTTTTTATTGGTCCAAAGGAAGAATTTTTGTAGTGTAGGGTAATTTGACTGATTGAAATAGAAGCTAGGATAAGAGAGACACAAAATCACCAGGTCTAGTATCCTGGCTACGGCTGTTTGGGATATTTTGGGAAGGTGCACCACTCTCCTGTGCTCGTAAAAAATCTTCTCTTTGCCTATGAGATGAATACCCAAGAGGCGATATTTGAGTTTGATTTTGAATGAATTGCAGATTTTGGGGATAATTACTGAAATCCTGCTGTCCAATACGTAATATGGGATGATTATTGAAGCCAGATTGAAAAGAATTAGAAACATCTTCAAGGCTACGCCTCATTTCATTCCGAACTTCATTGAGACGCTCGAGATGACTCAATCCAGTTACTTCCATATCATTTCTTTCGAAATGCTGAAGATGGGTTGTCTCAGGAGACGAGGATCGAGAGACGCCAAGCCCGAGAGATTGCGAAGTATTAGGTGGCGTATGGCTAATAGTAATCTGACCTCCCATCAATCCAGAAGTACCTATAGAGCCTGATATATCGGAAGCAAAGTCTGATAAGTTGCCACTGAATGGGACAGGTATCTGAGAACTTGTTCTAGGGTAGGAAGGTGTCGGAGGATTCAAATTGATTGTTCTCGTAGACCCAACGGAGGTTGGGCGAGCCATTTGGGTAATTGCCCTGATATTACCTACTCTACTCCGAGTATGTCGTCGTCTCTCAGAAGAATCAGTTGTAGAAGAACGACCCAAAGGAATGTTACCCCAAGATGTATCTCTACTCACCAGACTCCCGAATTCACTAGTAGCTGACTGTCCTAATGCTTCTATTATATTTGTTGACCTGTAAACGTTAGAAACATATGCTCCAAATTAGAGAAGAGCTCAAATAGTTGTACAAACCTCGCATTAGTCAATTCAACTGTAGAGAGATGTCTCATAGTGAGACTTTCTTGTCTTGATCTTTGACTTAAGGCATATATTCTATCTCGTGCTGCCCTAAATGCTTCAAATCCGTTGGTTTTTTTTAAAGACAGCTCAGATGGAAGTTTGTCTCGACAATAAGGACAACTATCAGAATCTTCAAACCACTTCTTAATACACTTATCACCAAAAACGTGTTTGCATCTAGGCAGCCGCAGTGGAATTTCTATGATTCCTTCAGGATTTTTGACGCCAAATTCATTGTAACAAATGATACATGCTATTCTCAAATTGTTAGCGACAGCATCTCAACAAAAAGTCGCTAATAAGCAGTGATCATCTAAGCCTTGGTATTTAAACATTGTGGTAAACGTACAACGATCATTTCCTTTCAATTCTTCGAGTTTTAAAGTCTCAAGGGAGGCTATAGCTTCCCTGGAGGGTACCTTTTTCCCTAAGGCCACAGCTCCTCGCATTGCTGCTATAGACCGTACATCGTCGGAACTATATGCATTTTCGTCTTGTCGTCTCTGAACTGTCATGTAGGCATTTGTGTAAGATAAGTTACCTCCCTCAGCATCTACAAGATGATTCTGGCTTCTGCGTCGATGATGTGGAAGCTCTAGTTGAAAACTGGTTCCGGGTTCTGAAGGAAAATCGGTGTTACTTTCTTGTCTTATGCGTTCGGATCGAGTGGACACTTAATTTCTGAACTCAGCTCAACGAGAATTTTTCCAAGTTGAATAAAACTTACCTGTTCCCCTAAGTTCATATCGAGAATGAATGGGATAATTAAAATTTAGATTTCTATCTGCACCCNAAAACGAGTAGGGGTGTTTGATAGCCCGTTATTATGAGTATTACTTGGGTGAGGGGTGTTAAAACTTTGAGAATCATTCCCAAAAGAATCGTAGGACATTCTGGTGGGCCTGTCGGTATTTAGATCTTGTGATTGATTGGACGATCGAAGAACTTCTTGATAAACTTGATAGGACTGGTTCTGAAATGGGGCAAAAGATGGGAGTGTCCAAGACGTTGAGCTAATTTGAGCTATATGGGAGGGTTGGTTTGGAGTGATTGATCTTCTTTGATACCATTCTCTAGATTCATGAACTGGGTCATAATGTTGACCTTCCCGGACCAGAGGAGGAAAGTTAGATGAAGAGCCTTGAGCATATTGACATTGATGTTGCTGTTGCTGTTGCTGTTGGGTAATATTCGCTCTAGTTATAGATCGTTCGTCATCCATATTAATATTAATCGAATATGTTGAACTTGAGAATTTAATGGATGCTGTGTAGGTGACTGACTGCGAAGGCCTTGATGGATTCAGCCCCTCTGTTGATGGACCACTTTCTGAGGCCGGAATGCGACGAAAGTTCTATTCCCCTGAATACACTAAAGACGAGGTCAGCTACTTGGTCTTCGGATAACACCAATTCTAAGCCTCATGGAAACTGATTTGACTAAGGCAATTATGGTGCATGCATCAAAGCGTTGTTGTTTGACTTTTGTGATCTGATGGCAGAATAAATAAACAGCAAGATTTGTTCCCCTTGGAGGAGGGGGAAGAGAGGAGGGGGGGGG
>JAHYSP010007270.1:6351-22482 GCA_019455505.1 Pleochaeta shiraiana | reverse complement strand
TTATATTTCCGCCATAACTTACCGATCCCTAATAAACATAAATATAGAAAACACCAAAATAACATCAACCACAAGAAAGGGGGGGGCCAGATAATCTTGTTGGTCATATTTTAATTTTAGAAACATACAGTACATAATACTTGAATTTCCAACATTTATACATCCTACGATTTCTTCAATATCCCTTGTTGATTTTCCGTCATTCAGTAAAGCCGAAATAAGTTATAAATAGAAATAGTTTGTGATTCAGAAAAACTGCGTTTGTAAATAGTGGTTGAATCTTGCCACCTAAATGTACAAGAGATCCGGCTTAGATTTTTCTTTTTTCTATGAAAATCAAAATCTGCACTATCATCGTTCAAAATTCAGTCACTTTTTAATCTGTATAATCTATCTATTGTATAATAAATTCGATTGAGTTTTATTTTACCGCAATTCTTCACCATTCATCGATATAATAGCTGAGAAATCGATAGTTTTATTAGAGTTTTTTTTTTTTATAAATAAAAAAATATTATCTTCAGAGCCTTGATTTATGATAATCGAAAAGTTAATCGAGAAAATTTCGAAGTTGAGAAAGGTTACTGGGGTACGAACCAGAGGATAGAGCTTCAAGATGATAGCAAAAAAAGTGGTCGAATAATTGAAGATGCCAAGACCAAGATATTGAAAACTAATTCCATATTTTTTGTAAAACAAAAAGTCAAAACTATAGAAAAATGGCTAAATACTAATGTCAAGCTGTTAATATTTACTTTGTGCGTGTTGTTGTTACTTTAATATCAGATTTGTCAGAATATGTGATTCATTCGACCTCTTTTTTTAGCCACGGTAAGTTACAGTATTGTTAGATTACTTTTCCTTAGAAATAGAAAATGAGATTTTATACATACATACAATCGACTTGATTAATTACCCAGCTAAAGCGAACACTGGTCAGTGCACAGATCAGAATCACTGAATTCCATTGCACTCATCTCAATTGTTTCTCTGTAGAAAGTGTTGAAAATATGGCTTGATTAGTGATCTACTGATCGTCATGTATAGTCAAAAGTACTCCAATATAAGGATCTGAATTGTGAATGTCAATTTTCGAATACTTGGCTAAAAGCCTTTGTAAGATCCTGGTAGTTTCTTTTAGACTTTCACAATTCAGATCCTTGTATGAGAGTATAAGTATCTTGACTTTGACATAATAATTAACACAGTTACAATAATCAACTTATTGTTCGCTAATCACCTAAACCCTGCTTGTCAGTTTTACAAAGCATAAACAATCTAATCGATCAAAATGGAGGTCACAAACTCCACAACACTCATCATTACTTTACTGACCAAGTCACTTCTCCAAGTCCTCTTCTTAAAGTCTTCTACATCAAGGTACACGTGATAAATCAATTTACAATGATCCAAATATCTCAGGTATTATTTTAACAGGTTATGAGTCCGGTGCCTTTGGCAAATTATCACTTGATTAAGAGAAGAATTCCTTTCGAAGATTAATACATTGGATTATTGCTTGAATACTATTTTAACAGAAATCAAATATAATTGATAACTCATGTCCAACTCAAACAACAGCAATAACAATGCTGACGCTTCCTCCCCCCGCCAAACCGAAGACTAAACCTCCTTTAAAACCATCCTTAAACATAACCCTATACGAAAAGTTCCGTCAAACAATGTCGTCCTACTCACAAGACAAGAGACATACGATACTTGGGCTATAGCTATGATGACAATTTGGAAAACAATCGGACTACTGGAACTGGTTGTTGACGGCAGAAACTCCGATAAAGCTGCTGACAAAGAAGAGATTATTGCCTCTACTGTACTAAGTAACCCAGCGATTGGTGTATTCCTCTAGGTCATTTCCTCTGACTATATACAGCAGTTCGAGTTTGAGTGGAATAAACTATACCGTCTCGCAAGAGACTCAAACGAGGAGTACCGACAGGAGTTCGCTAACTTTTTGCAAAAATATTTGGTGAAACGGGATTTCTTACTTGGTTTCTTAAGTCCATACAAGAAAAACGTCGTTGATAACTTAACCGCAAACTCCGACCTAACTTTCTTGGTAGTTAAGCCACATCTACTTGATATCGATTACGAGGAAAGATCATACACTGCTCTCTTAACAGGCAGTTTGAAGATTAAGAAACCTGTTTTGTCTCGGCCCTCGGGTGTATCAAAAACCCACATCTGCACGTATTTTAAAAAACATTTTCCCGAGGCAGATTTCAATCACTCTTGGTACAAATGTCCAAAATTTAAGGAAAAAAAGGCAGAGAGAAGAAAACATGTCCATAAAGATCAATCCAATCACAATGACGTGGCAATGATGACCACTAAAAATGGAGAGGTGAGACAACAAAAGTTCTTTCTTGATGCCTGCGCGATAACTCACATGTGTCTAAATCCAGAGCGCTTCAAAAGCCTGTAGATTTGTACCGGCCTTATGAACTCAAGCTCAGGAAATAAAATGGAAATTTGTGGAATAGGGACTGTAATACTTAATTGTATATTAGACAGTAATAAAACATGTATAAATTTATGATGCGTGATGTCCTCTATGTTCCCCTTCTCCATCATCCATTGTTTTCACGGAAAAAAGAAATAACTAATGGTTATACTCTCTATGACAATGGTGACAATTTCTGCATTCTTACAAATGAAATTATTTGCCTAGAAACAGATGTCAATGGACAACTTCCTGTAATAAAAGAAACTAATTTCATTAATCAATAAAATGCATATATGACATACAATTTCCGGCACGAAGCATTATTGTCACTCCGCGCCGTCCTCTGTATCAAAAACAGGAAAATTAATAAATAAAAATGTCATTTCTAGATGCCCAAAAAAACTTTGACTGCGAAGCTTGCGGATTAACTAGATCTACTCATGGAACTATGCATTCAGCAGAGAGCAGTGCAACAGAGGAGATTGTATGCATTCTGACCTATGTGGTCCGTTTCCACTCTCTTCTCCGGGAAACTCTTTATATTATATCAGTTTCGTTGATCACGCAACCCGAAACTTATTTATATGATTTCTCAAAGCTAAATCAGATGCCTCGCAGGCAATTACTAATTTAATAAAGGAATTTAAAACACAATTCAGATGTCAAGTAAAGGCTATACGAACTAATAATGGTGGTGAATATACAAATGAAAGACTAAAAGTTTACTTGGCTCATGAAGAGATTGTTCATGATTTAAGTCCTCCATATTCTCCTAAGTCTAATGGCGTCGCCGAACGGTTAAATCGCTCCGTTGGTGAAGGTACACACGCCATGTTGATACCCATTGCCGAAAAAAAATTTATGGGCTGAAGCAGTACAAACATTCATTTACACCAAAAATCTTCTTTCTCATAGCTCTGTAAGTGGATAGACTCCCTATGATTTCTTTCATAAACAAAAAACCACATTAAAATCACCTTCAACCTTTTGGGAGGGAATGCTATTTACATATACACAAGGCTAATTATCCTTCAGGTGGTAAGCTCTTCCCAACAGCAGAGAAAGGTTTTTTCGTAGGATACACAAAAATGCTACACCAATATAGAATCTTTACTCCTGAAAAATGGTAGAATTATAGTTCCAGCTGATGTAAAATTTCCTCCTTACAGAGAAGATAAGGCCATCCTTAATGCAAACTTTTCACATCAGTCAGATTCTAGTTCTAATTATCAGCAGTTAAATCGACTAATTAAATCGGCTAATTATCATGGAAATCCCGTCACAAAAGGTTGAAAATCCAATAACATCGAGTTACATAACTAGTTGCGATGACACCGAAAATACTGTCAAATCTAGTCATAATTTCCCATGTCTTGAATCAAATAACCAGCAAAATGATATCTCAGTCGTAATCTCTTCACCTTCAATTGAAACCCCATCACATGGTCACAATACTCCAATTTTTTCTAGATCTTATCGCCTCATACCTCATACGACCTTGCATGTTTGATGACACGATGACGGAGGAGTATGTGTGTGTGTGTGTTGGGGTGGGGGAGTTGTAAAAGGTCTCGTGCACAAACACAAATTTTTCAAAAAGAACCGATCCGATCGGAAAACATTGAAGAGAGTGTATCAAATTTCAAAGGGGCAGTGTTACTTAACAATAGAAATAAGACAACTTGAAAGACTAGACAATCTCGATAGTTCTAGTGATTCTAAAGGTTCTAAAGGTTCTAAAGGTTAATAGGAAGATAGAAGAGAAAATGTGAGGAGTCTATTCTCCGATCGCTGACATATATATACTTCTTCGTAACTTTTCTCGTAGATCTAGATTAGAACAAGAGTAACTTCACCAAAACCTAGGTCTCTATATTAAGGCTACTTCGAATAAAGTCTAAGTTCATTAGTGATGGGATCACCGCCGAATTAGTGGAAAACCAACATAGCATACTAGAGATTCTTAAATTCTAACAAAGTGCATTAATCAGCAGCATATTGGAAGGATCAGAACCTCAGAGTTATAACTAATCAATACGATCTATGTACTGGTCTGATTGGGAAAAAGCATTTGAAGACGAAATGAAATCACTTCATGACAATGAAGTGTGGCAAGTGGCACCACAACCTGAAGGTCATAAGATCTGCAGTGATAAGTGGGTGTGCAAAGTTAAATGAAATGCTAAAGGAGAAGTCGAACGATTCAAAGCTCGATATGTCGCAAAAGGCTTCTCCCAAACCAAAGGAATTGACTACGATGAAACTTTTGCACAAGTTGTACGTCTTGATTCACTGCGGTTACTTTTAACACTTTCAGCATACAAACGCAGGAAACCAAGACAATTTGACATAAAGAATGGAGTTTTGTGTGATATCTTAAATAAAGAAATTTATATGGAACTTCCTGAAGGGTACAGGAAAGAAAACCATGTTGCACGTTTAAAAAGATGTATCTACGGATTGAAACAATCACCCCGAGAATAGTACTTCAGGTTAGTCGAATATATCATTCCGCAAGGCTTCGTTTCTATCCTTCTTGACCCATGCGTCTTAATCCACTATACAGGAAATTTAATTATGGCCATTTATGTTGATGATATAATAGTCTTTGGTGAAAAGTGCCCGCTGATGGTTGATACTGTCAACTTACTCAAAGCTGAGTTTAAAGTAAATGACATGGGGGATAGATATCCACTGGCTATCATGAATTCAAATGGATTATTCGAATGCAGGTATCATCTCGCCTCAAATAGCATACATAAATGGAATTTTGACTCAATTTAATATGCAAGATAGCAGCCCGGTCTCTATGCCCATTGATACCAACCAACGACTCATGGCTGCTGATGAAGGAAATATCAGGGTCAATGCCACTTTTTATCAAAAAATCATCGGTTCCATGTACATAGTCTCTGGAACACGCCCTGACCTAGAGTATACAATCATACATCTCTCTCAATACAATATAGATCCGTCTGTTACTTTTTCTCTGTTCCTGGCCTCTTCTCTGGCACTCTTGAATATTTTTTAACTCCTTTCTAGCTTCCTTTAAATAGGTTTCCAGAAGTCCTAATACACAGCGATATATTCGCCGGTTTAATGGATCAAAATTTGAAATAGCAGATGAAGCAATAATTTTCCTCTTATCCTCCTCAAGGTGTTGCGTTATGTTTGACCATAGTTTCTCCCACCATAGTAGAAGTTTCTCAACGAATCTTTAAATATCGGACCGTGAGTTTTGAGGTCACTTCTTTAACATAGAGTGGTTACCTTCTGCACGCGTGGACATAATAATAAAATGGAGAATTTTATTAGTCTCATATGATGCACAGTTTTCAGAGAAATCTTTAAACCAAGTATTCCATAATTATTTCCAGCCCTTGGCCCACTTCAATTCAAGTGAGCGATATCCAGTTTTGAATTCCTCGGCACTAGGAGCTTGAATAGTACTTCGGCATAAGTTGTAAAACTCTTTTGCCTCCTCTGAGCCTTAGACTTCAGTAGAGCCAAATCGTCTGACTAGGCCAAGCCTTTGTCTAATCCATGCATGAACGTCTTTATTCATATGCCACATCCATATACGGCTGTTGGCATTGGGAAATACATTTTCAAGGGCATTTAATAGTGCCTTATCTCTTTCTGTCACGATCAGCTCCGGTTAATCTTGTGATGTTCCTCCATTAGTGAGACCGATTGTCTCAGTGCCCATTAATAGCACTCAAAGGTATTGCCGACCATAAAACAAAGCGCAGGTTGAATTGTTTCATTTGATCCGGTCACATCACATATATTTAACAAGGGTTTTTGATATCTGATAATTTTATAAGTATTATCGAGAATTTGAAACTTGTTGAACATTTTGATAAGTGCTGAGGACTTAGGATGAGCGAGAAAGAGTTGATCTAGGTGGTTACCTTCATCTACAGTGTGTTTTAAATAGAAGGAATTATCGCTTAGCTAAAGCAGTAGAGCTTCAGTGGCCGTCATTAACTGAAGAGTCTCCTTTCGGAATCTACACTTAAGGTTCCTTATATCATGGGCTATTTGAAATGTAGCAGTAAATTTCAATCGTAATAAAGCCATGAATTTGGCAGTAGTAACACCAGTACTGGTATGATCTCGTTGCTCAGTAAGAATATCGTCGTTGCGATAGTATCGCCGATGATAGGCTATGCCTTTGTCTAGGCCATCGTTGTGCCTAAGACCTTCTTTTCTTGATTTTTAAATAATTGACCATGACCCTTTTGGATCATTCCGATAATCTGCTTGATCCCAGACGGCCATTGAACAACCAATCTTATGCGTTGGTGTCTTTTTTTTGCCTATCTTCATCATTCGGATTACGCCTAAATCTTGGATTTCCGGATCTTCCACACACAAAAAGCCGACGAACTATGTTCGAGCCTTTGGAATATGACTTCTGGCAAGTTAGGTCATAACCTTGCTCCTTAGTCCATGCTCAGACCGCTAGCTGTAAATATTAGTATGTTGGATAAGAGCCCTCAGGAGGAAGAGGCAAAGCGAATAACTCTGCATGCTTATTTTCGGACATATTATCAAAACTTATAGAGCTACCACTTTCACTTGTTTCTTTGTTAAAAGCGCTATTATCGCTAGCTTCGCTCTCATGGAAGTCGCCGCTATCCAAGGGTGGAACAACGGGTACAAGTGTGGAATCTACATCATATGAGGGAGACATTTCAGTAATGTAAGTTAGAATTGGGGAGACAAGCTTTGGCTTATAATAATGTGATATTTTTGAACACTGCGATAGTGTAAATTAAGACTTGGGATTTAAGTAAGAGCGTTTTCAAAATACAATAATGATGTATTTAAACTTATCTGACAGAGGTAGATTAGGAACAATTAGGATTGACGAAAAGATGAATTGAGAGTGTATAGATTGAGAAGGAAGTATAGGTGTGATTATATATAGTTTCTGTTGTTGTTTACATGCTGTTGTTATCGTTGGATTATTTATTTCATGAATATGTTGGAATGCACAAATGATTGTGCAAAGTTTCTGTTGGATAAATAGACTTACTGGGGGTCAGTCCAGATCTACCGTTAGGCTTTTCCTATTGTGGAGTGGTACCCTAACAATTAATCTTAAATACGACGATCGGGTGACGCCTATTAAAAAAGCTGGTGACTCGGAGTAACTGCGAAACATTTTTGTCAATATGTGATGAGTCCTTGTTTTGCAGAAATTATGGACAGATCATGCCGCAATTAAGCTTAGCGATGATGAGTGTCATGTGTTAAATATGATAACTTAGGAGCATCTTATACGATCTCGCATCAGCTTACTCTTGTACAAGGATCTGAATTGTGAAAGTCAATTTTCGAATACTAGGCTAAAAGGCTTTGTAAGACCCTGGTAATCTCTATTTGACTTTCACAATTCAGATTCTTGTATGGGAGTACGTGATTTTCGTGCGAGTAGGCCCTGTCAAACTGACATGGGGGAAGCATTATGGCTGTACCTATGTATAAGTCCAGCAATAGCGAATAAGGTTAGCGAGTCATGATATTGGAAATATAATTGTAAATCTGGTTGCGTTATGAGGAAATGCGTCAATCTAGACCTAAATTTGTTAGTGAAAAGCCTGCCCGAAAATTATTTAAATCAATGTTTCCATTTCTGGATAAGCGAGAATAATCGAGAGAGGACTACTGAATAGGAGGTTTTTTGGGCTACTGAATAGAATTTCTCTCTAAAGTCGTGCAACCCAGCCGCGTGACGTTACGTACTCTCATACAAGGATCTGAATTGTGAAAGTCAAATAGAGATTACCAGGGTCTTTCAAAGCCTTTTAGCCTAGTATTCGAAAATTGACTTTCACAATACAGATCCTTGTGTGGGAGTAAATTCGTGATTGACTGAAAGTCGACTAGCCAACCATTAATTTCCGTATTGCATTTAACGTCGCCTCTCTAGGAGTACGATGCATTGAGCCTGACGTCCAATTCAAAATATTTTCCTTACGCTCATCAGTACTAACGCAAAAGTTTCCGCGAACCCCGCACCCTACCAATATACCATATTATGTTGAATTTCATAATTGAACCACCAATTGCTCTTGGAACATCGTTATTTTTGTATATGAATTGTACATTTGCAGTCTAGATATCCCCAAATTTGCTAAGTCTTAGTATATGGTATACCAGCCTTCTACAGCAATAAGCGCTTTTACTCGCTTTTTCATACTCCACACCAGGTCATGCAAATATTAATCATCTATATCCTCCCATGCCTTGAACAACGCTTCGAATAGAACCTCCCGTACCTTATCATCATTGCCACCAACTTTTTTGATGTCTGGATTGATCTTATGCAGCGCTTTTTTGAGTAGAAATCAGAGGTATTCGATGGGGTTCATGTCGGGGCTGTAGGGCGGCCATTCCATGAAATCTGTCATTTTCTTCGAACCATTCCCGGACTCTTCTTAGCTGCATAGATAGGAGGGTTTTCCTGCATGAAACTGAGGTCTGGTTCGTAGATTTCGAGCAAGATGTCGTCCAATACTGTGGTAGGAGTTGGCTGAATAACCCCCGCGATTTTTCGCGATTTTTCGCGTTTTCGCGAAAACTTTTGCGGAGGTACTGTACATTCAATATTCATCATTCTATCAAGCCATCGATCACAGCAAACATATATCGATAACTTACCCACATTTTGTTACTATTTTTTATATGCTATAAACTTGAAGATTTAAAATCAAAGAGCCTAAGTAGAAATTCGTATTTTGATGCAAGAGACAATCATTTGTCATTATGTTAGATATAAACACCAGCTACAATTAATATTCTTTCAGATTATATTTTTATTTCCAGCAAGCTTATAATCGGACTTGAAACTAGTATAAATATATATTCTGCAACTTTTATATTTTAAAATGCTTCCATTAACACAGTCTCGTACTCTAAAGAACCCCACCGATGATATTAATTCCAATCTTATTGACCTTGAATTTCCAAGTGAAGAAGAATTCTGTTTTTGAATTTCGTCCCAAAATGAAATCACCAGTCTGAATGCCGACAAAAAAATAAAAATTTCAAAAACTGAGGTAACGCCCCCTGAATGTAAGGAAGAGAATTTCTTCAAAGTGCGAAGACCTATGACTGTTGAATGGTCAAAAGTTGTCAAACGTCCATTTTCTGGTGCTCCAAGAACTTACCCTGGAAGATCTACTGAAGGAATGTAAAAACGGACTGTATACAAGCCCTCTCGAAAAGTAGTATGTACGACCAATATCAAAGTTCAGAAGAAATTTAAGGACAAAAAATTGTTTGTATCATGTATTAATTCTCATTCTGGACATGATATAAACTTTGTTAAAACACGGTTAAGGACAATGCTAAGCCCGGACACAAGTAGCTGACTAGAATAAGCGGTGACTTCGGAATAGAGTGGGACACTTTCCAAAAGATGACTCTAGACGAAGGTGACAAGCTGGAATTATTCGGAAACTCTAGTCCTGGTATTGTTGGATCAGTAGAGGCTCTAGAAGTTTTGCGAATTAATTACCAAGATTTCTAAAACTATCGATAGAAAAACTCGGAAAAAAGTCGAACTTCATCACGATTGCAGGCATAGCCTTACCAACTACCCAGGTTTGATTTGTGATGCCGGTGGCATTTCAACACTGTAAGACGTACTCGAAGACGAAATTGATAAAAAATGTCTATTTTGCATTTTGTAACTATTAGCAATTCGAAGTGCTTCAAAAATACAACCCAATTGTATCTATGAATATCAATTACGGCACGTGCTTTTCTTTGGATTATCACAACCAAAAGGCATTACCCTACACAATTCTTGTGAAGCACGATGCAGCGAGTCGTATACTAGAGGCGTGTATGATCACAAAATGGGAGATTTAGAAGCCGTTGGCAAGGTGACTGGCTTGACTGGGACAGAATTTGCTTCTTTCCTCAATCGCCATCTATGATGATCGACTACTGCCACAGAATTGGTAGTAATCAAGTCTGTTTTTGAAAGTCCGAAAATTTCATCTTTGCAAATAGTATATGCTGCGGGTAATGCTACCTCGAGCGAGTAAAAAGATCTCTGTCACTGTTGCAGCCAGAGAAACTCTAAAGTCTGCCATACAGGACTTTGTAAGAATAATGGGCTCAAAGACTGTTTAAGAATTTGGAGAGTTAAAGGAAAACTACCACGCCAAATACTTGGCGCGTAAAGAATTGTTGGATTATTTAGATTCAACCTGGCTTAAGTGTCCAGAAAGGTGGTGGAGTGCAAATCGTTGTGTAAGTTAAAACAATTGATTCCCAATACTCCCCTCCAGAAGTAAGTACGAGCCTGTTAGCCGATTAAGAAATTCATTACTTTTGAGTGTTTTTAAATGATTTAAATATTGGCTGAATTTCAAATTGCGAATTAGTCGCCGCTCCAGAAGAAAGTGATAGTGAGATTTTGGAGAACAAACAAAAAGAAAAAAGTAGTCTTCTCCGGACTAGTGATAGGCCAGGTAATAGACGGCGTGAGATTTTTAGGAGGATAGGATAGAAAAGAAACAGTATGGATAAGAAAGATAATTAAGGTTTCCGATAGTCTCAGGGATAGTCTCAGGGATAATCCTCAGAAAATCCTCAGTCGGTATTCAAAAATGATTTAATTTTATTTTTTAAAATTATTTAATGTGTATATAGCCTCAAGGCTATGATACATTAGCAATTTTTATATACATGGAATAATTCAACTTAACAGTAGGTACACTTATGCCTCAGTTTCCGTTTGTAGATGCCACTATGAAGTATGTTCGCTTTTTCTTCACCAACAGTCTCCCCTCATCCGTGAACATCCACCCAAGAAAATTATAAACCCTGGATTAACCAGAAATACCTCCATCATCTTGTACATATCCACAACGAGATTGTGGAAGGGTCTGTTGGATTCGAACCAACCATCTCCTGTCTCAAGTGGGGTAGGTGCACAAGTGTTATTTGACTTGTTTAACCACAAGAGCATTAATGCATGTGATTAAACTGAGGTAGCTTCATAAATTTAGAGTGAAATTTTTATATGAATGGAGATAACGAGATAGTTGCCAAGACGATGATGAGTTTAACCGTGTCTCAGCAAAAGCACAAAACTCAGTTGCGGTTAGCAATTTAGAAAGTGCGAAGAATATAGACACCTACCTACTTTTACATGTATATGTTCAGAAAATAAAGGCAACATTTTTGTCATTATAAAACGGGAAGCTTTCCAGATGAAAAGTTTATAAGCTGAAGGTCGCTAAAAAAAAACTAATGAGTAGGAATTTAGTCGATACAATATATTCTTCGTGGGCGTTGAGAATAATGTAGTTTTCAGCATAGTTAGATGTATCAGCGCAGCGAAAATACATCACTGGCTCTATGCTACCCGCCAATAATTCAATTCGCGAATGGTTCAAGTCGCACTGCTGAGCGCATGACAATCGTAATATCAGGGTAAGAAGAATACAAGATCGGAATAAGTTTTGTTGCCTTCACAACATCTTGATCCCTCAAAACCTATCCGATCAAGTATTCTAATCCTGCAATATGACCTCGACGTTGCACAATAAAAACATTTTCAGCCAAGTATCACAACTTCCAGCGGGTAGTGGTGGGATGCCTGCGAACTCTGGTTCAGAGAGTGTAATGATTACCTTGAAAGTATCTATATATAAAAGACAATCTAATCTGAAGAAATATCACTGTTTTGCACTGTTTGGACCAAATAAGGCGAGATAATCCGAGTGGAAATGACAAATCGTGATTGCAGAAAAGTTTCTTTAACAGCTTTCAATAAGGATAGTAATGATTACATGCCTCAGTCAAATAATCAAGAGAATTTTCATAATATTGAACAAGAGCTTCAGAAAGTGATTCCGGAGCAAATTATGATAGAAAAACAATGGGGTGACTAGTATTTAAATGTGGCAGTGATGATACATTTTTCATAACTAGGGTTCGCAGAGTTTTATGCTATTTATGTTATTTAAGTAATTTATGCGATAAAGTTCATAAAAAAATTTGGAGATTAATTTAACAAACGGGCCTGAAATATTAGCAGAGTCGATAATTCAATGCGAAATGCTTACTTTATACTCCCTCTGAACATATTATTGTAAAAACATATCCATTTGTGGATCTTAGTGCAGAGTTGTAAAGCTTAATAGGCCACATTTTGTTATTTGAATTTGGGATAGTTTAGCTTAGAATGTCCCAAATAGATTTCGCTTTACAACCTACATGTCTTCCGAAATGCACCAAAAAAAAAAGGATTTTTAAACAAAAACGTTCAGAGGGAATACTATTTCACTGGGACATCACAAACAAAAAAATCGGAGTGGCTCCTAACTTACTTTTGTTTACAATATCCTAGTATGATAAAAAATGTGGGAACTTGACGGTGATGAAAAAAAAAGTAAATTAACTATTCGTATGGATGACCTAATTTAAAAATAATTACCAAGCCCCTACTATTTTAAAATGACTCAACAATACCAGACATTTTAACCTAATTAGTAAAAAGTACAAGGCGATCACTTAATATGGGCATTTCGTACGGTCGGGATAGCTGAGAGCCCTAGTCGGCGCAACTGTATCCCCTATCGTACTGGGAATTAGCTGAAGCCTCGCCCTGATTCCGTGGGACTTGAGTGACCCGTAAACCTCTGTAGAAAAATTATTGCAGTCTTCTTTCCGAGGCTGATTCACATGCAGCTCGTTAAATAGAGGCCTAAGACGGTTAAAAGACTAGAAGCGGGGCATTAAACATACATTTCAGAATTTCAAATAGATATGAATTTACTTGTATCAATGTGAAATTTGTTTGAGAAATTTGTGGTTTTCGTAACGACAGTTTTAATGTAATATCCGGAGGTAAAATCTGGAGTGATGTCAAATAACATAATATGAACAAAAAAGGTTGCCTACTAGGCGAGCGGACTTGATAGAGGCTTCAAGAATCTGAGTGATTTTATTCAGAGTCTTCATGTTATATTTTCATTGATAGCTTATCGAGCATAAGTGAAGCTTTTTAATGTTTTTGAAAGTAAGGTATCTTCCTCCTTCCCTCTACTTCGTTTTTTTGACCCAAATTTCAAAGTTTTCTGCCATAACAGAAAACAAGTGTAAAATACGGAATCGCATCATGTACGACAAGACTTGTCTTTATCTCGTAGCTAGATTCTTCCAATTTTATACCTAACCTGGTAGCTAATGCCTCATTTCTACATTACTTTACATATGTTAAGTATAAGTATCCGTCCCATCTTGGTCGGAATCCAGCAAATTCTTAAACCGTCAACTAAGAAATAAACTTTTTTAAAATGCTTTTTATTGCTTGGGTCAACCATAGATTATCCATGAAGTCCTGCTGAAAGTAGTCGTTCGCCTTAAATACAGAAGCTTTGTGTGATGATATCTTCGGAGGTTTAAAATTCGTAAAATCATGAGGCCTTTCTGTAAGAGGTTGGAAAATTTTGCGTGTTACCTAAGTTGTTATGGATCCATTTGAGAATTTAAACCTAATTGGTACAATGAGCCTGAACGTGACCAGGTTGCTTGCATTTATAGCAAGTCCGCTCAGAGGTTGTCTCACTCGGACAATCCCGCGAGAGATGGCCAATTTCGCCACAGTTATAACACTTTTGGCCTTGATTACAATCGCCTATGGAGAATAAGATGTATATCTAAAAAACTGACGAGGGAAGATGCTCACGAGACATGTGGCCATAGCCACCACAAGAATAGCAAGTTTGACTACCCCCTCGGGCACTTCCGAAACCACCTCCATAGCTGTTACCTTCATATCCACTTGCCTCTGGGCAATTGCGAGCTACATGTCCAATCTGCGAGCACTGAATTAAAAGTCAACCTGAAAATGGGATAAAAATTAATTGAATATCACCTTGTAACACTCTAAAGATGGACGATTATTTCCAGAAGCAAATGAGCCGCCACTGTAGCCGGTACCTTCAAAATTTGATGTGTTACAAACACGAGAAATGTGGCCTGATTGACCGCATTTATAACAGGTCTTATCCCTAGGGCCTTCAGGACATTCGCGGCCTATTAAAATTAGTTAAGTCTATTGGGAAAATTATCCACATAAACCTACTCATATGTCCTTCACCTGTTGTGATCTCCGAGTTAGACTTAAAACTTTTATTAAGCATCGTAGCCACTCACCACCACAATTGTAACTGGAGGATTGTTAGCTTCCATTCATATCAAAGAAAGAAAATTTACCATTTAGTCGACACTCGAGTTGGGCAGTCGCGAACCTAGAATGTTGCGGTTAACTTACTAATGTTGGAATTTTGGGTTTGAGTACCTGGTGTGAGGCATCACCACCTAATATTACGAGTTAGCAATTCTGCAGATCCACACCGTGATTCTCATATTTATCCCTGCTACCCAAACTTCTAGAAGTTGACTGAACAACTTTAATTGGTTGACCTTTTCCTTAAATCGGACTGGCTTCCACCAATGATCACGACTTGTGATCACGTTTCGTATACAGTATTAAATGTATTAATTAAATAGGATTAATGTCAAATTGAATGAATTAAAAAGCATCAGACTTACAGCTGTAACAACCACGACCTTGAAGAGCTGAGCCATAAGAATTCATTTTTACTGACGAAGCCGATCTAAATAAAGGTGATTAAAATTTTTATTCGAAAGACTAGATAGCAAGCAAAAATCCAGATGCTAACAAAAAGAAAGTTGCACACACGGAAGTATACATACATATCTTGAATTGAAAAATTGTTGTAGTTTTTAATCTAGTCTGGAGTCACAGCAAATAAAATGGATTCAAAAATTAATGACTCAAAAGAATCTCTATTTGCGGTTTAGATGATGGAGAGGAATCTGTTATTCTTTTGTTATAACAAACTAGTTTGAAAATTTGCTGTTTAGCTACTCCAACGCGTCGCTCGTGATTTTACTATTCCAGTTTAGTAAGGCGGTGACTGGGAAGTAATTAGTAAAAAAGGAAAATATCCAACAGTTCTCCGAAGCCTTTCCATTCAGACTAAGTCCAGGTATAATTTTATCCTTGGCTTAGCATTTCGACCATTTCGCTGTTAGCGATACCTAACTGATACGAACTCAATGATAAATTCAGCAGATTCCCTGGGAAAGTTAAAATACCTCGTATAAAGATCTTACTCGCGATCAACACTTACGGATATAAATCCTTTTGATTAACCTCTGTAATTATGGGTTTAATACCTTGAACGAAGCAGGCAGCTAGCTCATCAATACATGGATTGTCAAAAACATGTTTGTACCGTAAAAATACTCGTCGAATCAAGTGTAGAAGAGTCAGGATGAAGTGTCAATATCTTTTATCAATTCAACTGTCTCAAAAATAATAATCCTTCAATTTTACTTAAGCTGTCCAAATATTGCTATGAAAGTTGGAGCTCTGCTACATACGCTACCAAATAAAACACCTGATAAAATTCCCCTTACTTGGATTCATTTTTGGTTCCAATTAAAGTTTCAGGAATGCTTCACTATGACAGGTTAAATGATGTTACTCATTAATAGTTGATCGGAAAATAACCAGGTACGGAGCAAGAGTTGTTAAAACTTCAAAAATATAAAATTCCTTCTCAGTCAATGGTTTCCCTACTCGGAGAAAAGGGTGATAG
>JAHYSP010007265.1:782-17633 GCA_019455505.1 Pleochaeta shiraiana | reverse complement strand
CCTGAGTTCCCTTGCTATCTACTTGCATGGTACGTCTCAGGGGTTGTGAGAGTTATCCCCTGAGTTCCCAGCATTGCGTAAGTGATTAGTGATCAGTACGGTTAAGCGTACTCTTTAACTGTATTAAATACTGTCAAAGCCAAGGCAGGTATATCCTTGACTGTCAATGACGATCAGTCGATTACTAATTTAACCTACAATTTCAACACGATTGAGGGCAGAAGTTTCAGAGGCTTCCCGCAACCCAACTAAAATCTGGAAACTTGCCAAGTGGGCTAGGAAAGACCCGGAAGAGAAACAAAGACTACCTCAAATACCTGATATTACGCACGCAGACGGATTCATTCACACTGAAGCCCCAGAAAAAGCTAGAATTATGACAGAGCACTTTTTCACTCAACCCTTGGGAGCAGATACTACATATGTCGCAAAAGATACCTATACTGGAGAGCTAAAGGGTATATCCAGCCTCATTACTATCGCGGAAATTGAAGAAGGCTTCGGAAAGTTACCTAGCGATAAGGCTCCTGGACCAGACGGGATTCCTTATCAACTTCTTAAGAAATGCAAAGTAACTCTCAGTAAAGATCTTGAAGAGCTATTTAATGCCTGTCTTTCTCTTGGTTACCATCTTAAGGGGTTTAAAGAATCGATAACAATCGTTCTTAGGAAACTGTAGAAGTCAAGATATGACACTCCAAAATCATATCGACCGATAGCACTACTAAATACGATGGGTAAACTTCTCGAGAAGCTAGTGGTTAATCGTATCTCTAAAGCAGCCGAAGTCTTTAACCTTATCCCTGAAGAACAGATGGGAGCTCGATCCAAAAGATCTACAATATCGGCTATCGAGCTCCTAACAGAACCGATTCACACCACATGGGGAAACAAAAAAAGTCAGGTCGCGTCAATTTTAAGTTTTGAAATCTCAGTGGCATTTGACAGCGTTTCGCACGAACGACTTATCCACAACCTAAGACAAAAAGAAATTCCAAGGTGGATTAGCCAATTCATCGGATCATTCCTGGAAGGGAGAACGACTTCAATGATTCTTGGAACATTCAAAGGAGACCAAATAACTACTAACACAGGCATACCTCAAGGATTATCTCTGTCTCCAATGCTGCAAAGACGATCTACTGTAGCGGTAGGATTCGTAGATGACACCAACATACTAATATGGTCAAGTACCACAGAAGAAATNAAGCAACGATTAATGTACAGGGGCACCTTACAGAACCATAATCTTTTCTCCAAATCCTGGGTATCTAATTTTACCCCAAGCTCAGCAGGGGTGCCCATGTCAAAAAGCTTCAGGAAAAATCAATTAACCAAGTGCAGACGATAAGTAGATTGGCACAGTCGACTTGGGGAGCAACATTCAAGAAGTCTAAGTTACTGTACAGCACGCTAGTAAGACCGGCCCTCACTTATGGATCCTCAGTATGGGCTGAGGCAGGGTCGTCAGGTAAAATACTAGAAAGGACAGTGAAACCCCTTAGAAGTATTCAAAAAAAATGCATAAAGATTGTCACAGATGCATATAACTTTACCAGCAGTAGAGTGCTATAACATGAATCTTCTTTCCTACCAATAGAAATATACCTGAAACAAAGAAGGATTCAACAAACTGGAATATCAAACAAGCTACCTATTCAACAAACTATAAGATCAGCATATAATAAAATCAACCTACCTGCTGGTGGAAGAGAAGATAGGTATGTTGCTAATAGGAGCAAAGATATAGCTGAATGGATCAGAATTTACGTGAAAGAAACGAACAAGGATAAACAAAAAAATGCTGGAAAGGTAGCAGCATTCCAAGAGTGGGAGTACTCCTGGAAAAATCAAAACTGAGTGTAGAAATCTACTCATCGAACGCCAACAGATCCTGAATCTTGGAAATCAGCAATCATTACCAGAGACACAAAAACTAACAGAAAAAGATTAAATCTAAGAGTAAACCTTCCGATATACATCACAACTTTAACCGGGTCCAAAGCAGTATAGCCTTCCAGATAAGGAGCGAGAACATTGAGATAAATTCTTATCTTTACCAAAGAAAAGTCCCTGGAGTTAACAGTCCAAAATGCCAATGTGGATATCTTTCACAAAACCCCAAACTTATGATCATGGCATGTCCTCAATGAGAGAGTGGAAGAAGGGAGATACTGCGACTAGCAAAAGATAGATCCTTTGAGGCCATGATGAATAACCCGGAAGACATGACTAGAATCTTAAAGTGGATTCTCAACAAAGGCTGGTTAAAACAGTTTCGACTTGCGGAGCAGGTTGAGACAATGGCGAAATGACATATGAAGCGTATAGGTATGGGATAAGACGGAATCTACACTAGGCGAACAGCGTGAGAGCACTTCCTGAAGGATAATTCCAACTTTAATAGATATTAAATGAAGGTTGAGGGGGCTTTTACCAATTGGTTTCCTCCTTTGTAAATAATAAAGCTATAGTCACCTGCACGGGCCCATAGGGCACCTGATCGGGATAAATCAAATCAAATCACATCACATCAAATCTAATAAATAAATGAATGAATAAGATGAGCTGGCGGAAGCATTGTTAAAACCCCTCAATTTTATCCCTAGTAAGCACAGACAATGTACATTTCATCTGAAAGACTGTAAGTTACACTCATCAGAGTGCCTGATTTACCACTGGTAAGAAAAGATACCACTCCACTATTGGATCAGCGATGTTAAGAATCGAACTTATTATGATATGAATACAAACATGGGGGACTGTGGGAGACCTTCATAACCGTTCCTACACAGTTTTAAATGATACTGTCTAGACATTTTTTCATACAAAATTAAACCTAATAGAGAATAGGTTCTCCGTTAACTCTCACTAACTCACATCTGTTTTGCTTACTTTCAAGTAGTTTCAGAAGCTAATCTTTTGTCGTGCAATGATTTTATGCCTTAAACACAATAGGTCGAATCTCAACCCTGGACCGCTGCCTCCTCTATTCAAACTGAGAGTAATTTTTTATGCATGTAGGTTTTCATCAAGCTCCATAAACTCTCGATTGGGTTAGAGTCAGGAGAATAAGAAGCTATGGAATTGGCTCGATCCCATGAGAAGAGAAAAATTCCCTTTGAGGACGCCCTGTATGTACGCGAGATTATCGTGCATAAATGTGTATATATGACTATTTTCTTCCGATTCCCGCTGAATATATTCCACGATCTTCGAGAGGGTGCACTCCCAGTACCCCTCAGAAGTCATATTCCCTCAATTGGAATTTCAGAAATCATGAAGACCTCTTTTGATCTCAACAAAGCACTCCCAACTTCGCACCTCAAAAACATCCAAGAGTTATTTCTTTTATACCGGCCCACGGTTCAGATATTTTGAAAACTTCATAGGTCTTTTAAATACACCAGTATTTGAGTCAACCTCGATCGTTAATTGAGATAAGAATGACATTTCTAGTAGCCTAACCAGACATGAATCGACCGTCGTTGGTGTATGTCTCATCACTCCGGAGAGCCTGTGACTATTAATAATCCCAATTGAGACGTTGCTCAGTCCAGCTTTTCTATTAATTTAAATCTCTTCCATGAGTGGTGAACAGCTCCATGGAGAACTTCACTCGTACCACCTCCCTCTTGAGGGGGGCGGTATGAATTGCGTATTCCCTCACATTGAAATTACTAAAATGTGGAGAAAGTCCAAGATACGACATCTGTCGCGTCTTCCGAGAAGAGTGGACAAGCTCTTCTGGCTCATTGACTTGGGCTGATGTTAATTTTTGAGGGCGCCCTGAGCGTTGTCGAGGAGACATATGGCCAGATTGAATTATGTTGGAAATGAAACAAGAAAGTTTCGTTTCATATTTTTAATAGAGTAATAAGTTAATTATGCGTGGTTAAACAGTACATCATCACAGGCTTTATGCGAAGGCATTTTTTCTGTGACATATTTTAAGGATATATGAAACAGTTGTAGTCGAGTATCGAATGCCGTATCAAGACTTGGAACAATGTTTGAGATTTGGTATCAATTATGCTTCGATGGTAGTTTGGCTTACAATGTTCCTTATCAATTACACTTTCAGATAAGCTGTTGACTATGATGTACTTAAGATGGGAGTCGAAAGACATTGACCATATACATATAGCTTTCGAATACATTTATTCTTTTTGGTTGTCGATAATACATGTGTATATCTTCTATACTTTTCTATTTTGATTGTTCAAGAATTTAATTTTTATTTTGTGTTTAAGAACGAGGACCTGCTTCCCTATATTAGAATTCTTGCCTAAGAACATATCCATAATTGATTATATTTGGTTTAGCAGATACCATCTTATATTTTCATATGTTTTACAAATTACTGACTTAAACATAAGTAACACCTAATAGATCTAATATTCATTCGTGGAAATGTCCAATCATGTAAAGTTTTATAGCCTAATTACATTTGACTCATATTGTTACAGACTACGCCTGACCCATGAAAACAATGGATCCCGAAATGTTATTCCCAGTGATCGCCGCTTGGACGATTTTGAAACACCTTTTTTAATTACTTGAAATGAGTGTAAACAAGTGGTCTTACCTGATCGAGAGTTGGACTATGACTGAAATTAATGACTCAATCATATGTAGACTCTGATCTCGAGTGAGATGTGATAATTTTCTGCTACATCATGGAGAAACTTGAAAATTCATTCTGCGAAGCGATGATATAAACACATATGTTAAGGGGGCTATGTCAATCGGACAAGTACGAAAGCAAAGCACATAAAAAGGTTATATTTTTCTTTTGTTTTACAGGTCTGAATACAGCTATTCTTATATACATGAATTAAGCAATCCAGTGATCTCTCTAAATCAGACAAGTGGTTTACCAAAACAGTTAATGCAAGTGATCCCACCTCAAAGTGATTTGTCGAGTTAGGATTAGCGTAACAGGAGTGATCTAGATTAGTACTGCTCTGAATAGACCAAGAGTGATCTCCCCGTATACACAAATTATAATATCACGTGACGGTTGGGAAACCGACCTCCAACAACCTTATGACGGACCTAGCCCATAACAGAATATAAAGATTGATGATCCTCACAACTTGAGTATAAAATGATCTTTTTTCTTAATCATATAATCAAATTGTGAAGGCAAATGAAGTAGTGGAATGAAAATGTTAATGATTATGGAGATATATTATTATATTTAGAATTAAAAGATAGAGAATATGGATAAAACTGAACATTAATTTGTGGTGTTGAAGAATTTAAAGAATTGAAACGTATGGATAGTAAGGAAAAGAGGTAACATTTTGAAATAGTAGGAGATAAATCCAAAACTTATGTACAGCTCCCCAGGGGTAAGTTAGGTACTTTGATCTGTGTAAACTATACCGATGGGTCGGATGGTGCTGTGGTATACCGTCCGGGCCGTTCTCCCAAGTAGAGTCTGGGTAGCCTGGGCACCTACCCCACTTGAGACAGGAGATGGTTGGTTCGAACCCAACAGAACCTTCCACAATCTCGCGTTGGATATGTACAGGATGATGGAGGTAGGTATTTCTGGTTAATCCAGGGTTTCTAATTTCCTTGGATGGATTTTCACGGATGAGGGGAGACTGTTGCTGAAGAAAAAGCGAACATACTTCGTAGTGGCATTTACAAATTGAAAATTAAGGCATAAGTGTACCTACTGTCAAGTTGAATCATTCCATGTATATAAACATTGCTAATGTGTCACATTAAATGATTAAAAATAAAAATAAAAATAAAAAAAATAAAAAATAAAAAAAAAATAAAAATAAAAAAAATAAAAAAAAAAAATAAAAAAAAAATAAAAAAAATAAAAAAAAAAATAAAAAAAAACTATACCGATAAAGGTGCCTGACTTGCCCCTGAGAGGCTGTAATGTGACTGGGGCCAGCCCTGAGCCTTGTACCACACGAAGCCAGATATTTTTTAGCGCGAGATAGCGCTAGACTGAGGCTCAATTAGATGTAGCTTGCAGAGTTTCACATCAAAAATCCATGCCTGTAGTATGCAAGTTATAAATTAAACTCCTGATACCATTTCATGTATATTACGCATATATATATTACGCATATGTGAGTACATTTTTTACAATCAAACCGGGCCTAGGCTGTATGGCATATTCCTTGTCACAATTTGAGGCGTGTTTTTAACATCCATGCGTGGGAGTAGTGCAACATCTAGAAATTTTATCTGAATTTTTCTCTGAAGCTGGCAACATGACGATTGCGTATTCTTAAGATTCAACCTCATCCCATAGAACAGAATTCCAAGATGCACAATTTTCATCTTTTGATCACAGAAATTTAAATCTTTCGCAACCTGTCTGCCTTCTCTGCTTACATCATGTACATTCAAACAGGTATGATGTTTTCACTTGTTTTTCAGCGGTATGTGGGGTCAACATTATACCTGCTGGGAAGTAAACGTGTGCTAAGCACGTGTCCCTTAAACTTTTCGAATGAATCATCTTGTTTACTGCCTTTATCCAGATCTACCCTACCAGGCAAGAACTGCCAGAAATAGTGAACTACCCCTTGAATTTCCAAAACATTACCTTTGATAGAGTTCATAGTCGCTTATGGAGCAGGCATTATGATAAGGAAAGCCGAAACTCAGGTTCTCGGTAATCATTTTCAGTTTATGCTGGGATCTAACTTCTCTTGCTACTCCTCGACTGTGGACAATTCCAAACTTTGATACCACGTGTCTGCGACTTAAATAAAGTCCGTAATTTCGAGATAGAAATAAAGTCAAATACTAGCATGTCTGGCCGGAAGTTGGGTGGTGGAAGAATACTTGGAAACGGGAAATATTTAGAACCTGTCGCTTCATTATCATATGAACCAACAGTCGATTTAATTACTCCGGCTTCAAGTGATGTAGTTCCTCAAAAAAATTCCACACATAAATCTGGAAACAGTCAAGACTTGAGTTCTGCTATCACTTTGCAGATCGGAGACAGTTCTGCCGTTGTGCCAACAAATGCACTTCTGTATTGTCCAATATGTAATGAAGAAATGGTCAGCCTTCTATCACTGTCAATTTAGCTCTATACTAAAAACCTTCAGATAACTTTACTTCAGTTGAACCGGTTCGCGCTGAGAGATTCGGATAATTGTTCATGACTAACAGTAGTAGACATTTGGATGATAATCATCAGGAGTTACCAGGGGTTCAGCAAGACGAAGTCAAAACATGGTTCGAAAAACAAGTTGTAAAAGCTAAAAAATTTCAACCATTGGTCGTAATAAATCAAAAACTCAAGGGATTGGAAGTCTTCGAGCCAAACGGATCCCCTGCTATAACTTCATCTTTACCAGTCACACTACCTGGGAAACGTATAATTTCTTCTGATCTATCAAATATAGATCCCGATGAGTTGATAATTAAAACACACTGGCAGAGATCTGGATACAACGATCAATGTACAGCGCCAGCATGTGAAAAGAGATTAGGCTCAGTTAATGGGAATGTGAATTGTAGGAAATGTGGAAGGCTGTTTTGCGAAAATCATACTATGTATCAAATGAAGCTTTCAAGGTCTGCTCAACACGACCCATTGAGAGGCTATTGGTGTAGAGTCTGTGAGAAATGTTTCAAGTCACGGTCTGGGTATAATGATTACAATGGGCTTGAGAGAAATCAAACAAATGATTTTATGGCGATACGGAGAAAGTTTGCGGATAGAACTTTTCTCGAAATTTCGAGACTAGAAAAAAGACTTACTAAGCTGACACAATTATTAGCTGACCCCCCCGAAGAATCTACTGGTAACGGGGTGGTACTGTCAATTGCTGGCCAAAAAAACCAGCGTAAAATCCTAGAGCAGTCAGTAGTGGCATGGGAAGAAGATGCAACGGTTTCTAAATGTCCCCTCTGTTACCAAGAATTTGGATCATGGTCGTTCCGGCGGCATCATTGTCGATTATGTGGCCAAGTAGTCTGTGCCGACGTAAGTACAGGATGTTCTTCAGAGATAAGCTTTAATGTAGTGACCAGTAAGTGCAGTAATACCTGTATTTCCAAATAGAAAATATATTGCTCCAAGGAACTAATGTCTAGTAGAGAAATATCCAGGTAGTATTACCTTGGATATACGTATATGTCGTAATTGCAAGTCAACTGTCTTCAGGAAAAAAGAGTTTGATGCTGAAGTCTTACACAAACCTCCCGATCAGCGAGCATATGAGAACTTAGTAGAATTTGAAAGGGGCATTCACTTACTTCTCCCAAAATTTCAACGTCTTCTCTTGGCATTACAAGATACCGAAACCTCACCCTTGAAATCACAACTCACAGAGGCAACCAAAGTCCGAACAAGGCTTATAGATTCCTTTGGAAAGTATGATCTTGCTGCTAAACGAGTACGGGATCTAAAATCCGAGAGCCCTACCCAACTTAAGCTCCAGAAAGCAATTTATCGGCAGAGCGCAAACTTCCTTAATATTTATATGCTTCCCTTAAAAAGCCTCCCAAAGCTACTTAAACATGCATCTCCCAACGGCTCCACTACTAGTCAAAATACTGCATTAGCTACTATTAAACGAGATGCTTCTGATGCACCATCTCAAGTTTCTTCGTCATCTAATATCAGTGCCATGGAAGCAGAAGAAAAAGAACTAACTGAGCATCTGATTGTTCTGGAAGAACAACGCTTTATGCTTGGTCAGATGTTATCTACAGCTCGCAAGGCACGTCGATTAGATGAATTGGCCGTACTCCAGGGAAATATCGCAGAGCTTGATAAAGAGTGTGACCGATTGCGTGATGCTCTTGGTCATTTGGAAACTAAGAGCATATATGGAGAGTAACTAGCGATGGGACTTGTTCGCCTGTATTTTATTCAAACACTGTTCATGTCATGGGTCAATGGGGATTGAAACATTATTCTAGTAAGGTGTCTGGATCGGCGTTAAATCTATTACTAAATTACATTTGTTGGATATACTGCATCGTTGATGGACACTTATGGTATTAATTTTGTGTTCTAAATAAGGGGAATATGAATTTAGAATGCTTGGTATATAAATATATATTCAGGATGACCCTCATGCGAGAAAATATTGATATACAAACCCATATGCAGCAGCAGATATATGAACACATAATAATACACAAGGAATCTCTCACCGGGTAGATCTTCTCAATAAGAGCCCCTCTTCTATCTTTGAATTAATATCTTGAGTTTATTTGATCAACTACTCATGACTAGAGCAGTAATGCCAAAGGATTCTCGACCACCTTCTTGAACTCCTTAATCCATTCTCCTCCGACAGCGCCATCAACAACTTTGTGATCAAAACTACCAGTGACCACAATTTGTTCATCCCATTCTAGGTCAGATGATCCTTCGACTGGAATAGCTACTTTCTTAGTTGTACCAACAGAAAGGATGCCTGCTTGTGGGGGATTTACGACTGCAGTAAATCGATCGATTGCAGAGTTCATTCCCATATTGGATATAGTAAAAGTCCCGCCCTGATAATCTTCGGGCTTTAGTTTACCATCACGAGCGCGCTTGCTCAGGTCTTTAACTTGCGCTGAGATAGATGCCAGGCCGAGAGTTTCTACTGATTTAACAATAGGAGTCATAAGGCCAGCAGGGGTAGCAACAGCAACCTGTGGGTGAAGTACTATTAGCATAGAAATAAAATTTACGGAAGATTGCATACGCTTATATCCACATTTTCAAACTGGCGAATAAAACCATCTCTCCAGCTGGAGTTGACGACAGGAACTTTCCTACAAGAAATCGCGGCGGCTTTAATCAAAAAATCATTGACGGAGAGCTTATATTCTCCATTTGAGGAGGCATTGAGAGCATCTTTAAGCTTGAGAAGTTTGACGACTGAGACTGTTGAAGAAACAAAGAAATGAGGGTTTTGATTTACTGATTGTGTTAGACGTTTGGCAATAGTACTTCGCATAGAGCTGATTGGTGTATCAATAAAAGACGTAGAGGCTGAAGAGCCACCTTGCGTAGCACTTGATGATATCTTTTTTACATCTGTTTCTGTAACTTGTCCACCGGCACCAGTTCCCTTTACTGAAGAGATATTGATCCCACTTTCACGCGCAATTCTAATTGCACCTGGAGTAGCGTTGAGAATTCTATCAAGTGCCGGCTGTAATCTTCCAGTACTTGGTTCAGTCTCTATGGGAGCGGATTCAGTCTTTTGAGTCGGTGACACATTCCCTGGTAGAGTGTCTACAGGCTTTGAGGATTTGCTCGCTTCTTCCTTGGGTTGTGGGGCGGAAGTCTTCTCGCCTCCAGCATCAGCCAGGGTGAAAGTTTGGAAAGCTGATACGTCTACACCTTCATCAATCACAACTGCGATGGGCTGGTAAAGTTAGCCACAAGTATAGCGAGGTTTATTTGAACTTACATTCCCGACAGCAACATCTTTTTCACCAGAGTCTTTTAATATTTTCGCAAGAACTCCCTCTTCTTGGAACTCAAAATCCATTTGCGCTTTATCTGTCTCAATCTCAACGAGGACATCACCCGGTGATAATTTGTCTCCAGTTTTTTTTTGCCATGCTCCAATGTTACCAGCAGTCATTGTAGGTGATAGTGCAGGCATTGTAACAACCGTATGAGGTGGAAATGGTTTTGAGGCATATCTTCTGGTTAGTTGGGAGCACAATGTGGGATTTAGAATGCGTGACCTAATCACGGCAGCGAACATTTTGAGCTGCAATGTAGATTAATAGAGAATAGGGTGCACAATGATAACTAAAAAAAAGATTCACAGAATAATGTTGAAGACTGATATCGAAGTTTGTAATCACTGTGAAGAGGGACATAAAACTAATTGAGCGTTAACTGTGGACCCAAAATTAGTTCTTCGATTTGTTGGTCCCGGAAAAATTTGCCTGTTGGGGAAGCTCGGGGGCTATGCAGGGATTGTAATTGGTGAGAATTTCGGTAGGTAGGTATTGTGCGCCGGTCACGGATAATCGATAATTTCGCTACCTAACATACGAATAAACATAACAGTGGAACCAACTAACGCAAGTTGATGCCTTCATTCTCAAATGTAACTCAAGCCTAGTCATTGTCGGCGTTTTAAAACACTGAAAGTTCCGAATGAAATGTGACAGAGTAATAAGGCCACCATGAGCTCTACTGTTTTTGTGGTATCGGCATTGGAAGCCATAGCAAGTTCCAAAGAAACACAAAAAAGTGTTCAGCTTGCAGCATCGGTTCAACAGGCATTAAAAGAAATTAAGGACAGCGAAATCCATCTCTCAAATCCCGAAGTTATATTTGCACCTTTGAAATTAGCGACAAAGCTAGGGAGTATCTCTTTATGTACGACTGCTTTAGACTGCATCGGCAAGCTTATTAGTTACTCTTATTTCTCGGTACCATCAATACCAAATGAAGACAAACAGCCGTCCCAAGAACCTTTGATTGAGCGTGCGATAGATACGATTTGTGATTGCTTTCAGGGTGAAACAACACCTGTGGAGATACAGTTACAAATTGTTAAATCTTTACTTGCAGCTGTGTTAAATGACAAAATAGTTGTTCATGGGGCGGGGCTCTTGAAAGCAGTTCGACTAGTCTACAATGTATTTCTACTTTCGAGAAGTAATGCGAATCAGCAAGTGGCGCAGGGGACCTTGACGCAAATGGTAGGAACCGTTTTCGAGAGAGTCAAGATTAGACTTCAGATGAAGGAAACCAGATTAAATTATCTTGGAATCAATAAAGGTCCAACAGATGGTAGTATATACATAGCTGATGTTTCAGGACGTCTAAATAATTCAGAGGGTTTAAATGATTCAGATGACTTCAACGGGGATGCTGCGATTTCTGAGGCACATTCGATTGAGGATGGTCCGAAACTCACACTCAAGGATCTTGAACATCGCAAAAGCTTTGACGACTCACAGATGGGAGATGGACCAACAATGGTTACACAAGTTAAATCACAATCTTCACCTCGATCTCCAACTGAACAGATTCAATTAGATAGATGTGCAGATAATAGCACTGAATTTGACGAAAATGAAGACGATGTTTATATTCGAGATGCGTACTTAGTGTTTCGCTCATTCTGCAATCTAAGCACAAAAGTTTTACCTGCCGATCAATTATACGACTTTAAGGGACAAGCGATGCGGTCAAAGTTGATCTCTCTTCACCTGATACAGACTTCACTTAGTAATCAAATGCTTGTTTTCACCTCTCCATTATGTACTATTACCAACAGCAAAAGTAATGAACCCACAGGGTTTCTGCAGGCTATTAAATTTTATTTATGCCTTAGCATAACACGGAATGGTGCTTGCTCTGTGGATAAAGTTTTCGAAGTTTGCTGTGAAATATTTTGGCTAATGATGAAATACATGCGAGCTCCCTTTAAGGTGTGTAATTTTTCTCAAGTCTTGTTATAAATTCTAATATTTTATTCAGAAAGAAATCGAAGTTTTTTTGCATGAAATATATCTAGCACTCCTAGAAAGAAGAAATGCCCCCGTAACTCAAAAGCTGTACTTTATGGGAATACTTCAACGATTGTGTGGAGACCCTCGAGCCTTGGTAGAAACGTATTTAAATTATGACTGTGATAGAAATGTCGACAATATGTTTCAGACTCTTATTGAAGATCTTTCAAAAGCAGCAAGTGCGGCAGTAATGGTATCTCCTTTGCATCAGCAACAATATGAGGAAAGAGTTGCCAAAGGTGGAATGTACTGGTCAGAATGGCAAGCTCGGGGGGCTTTGCCTCCATCATTATCTACTGCACACATGATTGAACGGAATACTATATCTGATGATGAAATCCCAAAAGAATACATTATAAAAAGGCAAGCCCTTGACTGTCTCGTTGAAGCCTTAAGGTCCTTGGTGAATTGGTCTCAGCAAAGTATTGCTGATGTAACTGGTAACTTGGAGATACCTGGTAGAACATCTGAGGATTTTCGGAGATCTATCGACCCTACGATTAATGATGGGTCATCGAGGATTTTTAATGGAGATAATAATTTAACACCATCGACACCAATTTTGGAAGACGATCCAGAACAACTGGAAAAAGAGAAGCAACGGAAAACTGCAAGAAGTAATGCCATCCGGCAATTTAATTTTAAGCCCAAGCGAGGCATCAAACTTTTACTCGCCGAGAAGTTTATAGCCAATGACACGCCGGAGGCTATAGCTCGATTTCTTTTAACCGAAGAAAGACTTGACAAGGCTCAAATCGGAGAGTTTTTAGGAGAGGGTGATGAACAGAATATTGCCATAATGCATGCATTTGTTGACTGTATGGATTTCACCAAAAGACGCTTCGTTGATGCGCTTCGCCAATTTCTTCAGTCATTCCGGCTACCTGGGGAGGCTCAAAAAATTGATAGATTCATGTTGAAATTTGCGAATCGATATGTCACAGGAAATCCCAATGCCTTTGCTAATGCAGATACGGCTTATGTATTGGCCTATTCAGTGATATTGCTGAATACAGATTTACACAGCTCTAAAGTCGCCAAGCGAATGACAAAGCTTGACTTCATTAAAAATAATCGAGGAATCAATGATAACGCAAATCTTCCCGACGAGTATCTCAATAGCATATATGACGAAATTGCGAATGATGAAATTGTATTAAGGAGTGAACGTGAAGCTGCAGCTGCTACAGGAGGGACTCCGTTACAATCTGGTGGTATTGCCGCTGGTTTCGGACAAGCTTTGGCTACTGTCGGTAGGGACTTGCAACGTGAAGCTTACTTACAACAGTCGGAGGAAATTTCTCAAAGATCGGAGCTCTTGTTTAAAGATCTTTTCCGTAACCAGCGCAAAAATGCAGCAAAGACAGGGTCGGTCAAATTCATTCCAGCAACATCTTTCAAACACGTTGGGCCAATGTTTGGGGTTACCTGGATGTCATTCTTTTCCGGACTCTCTGGGCAAATGCAAAATTCGCACAACATCGAGATAATACAATTATGTATGGAGGGTATGAAGCTTGCGGTGCGAGTCGCGTGCGTATTTGATTTAGAGACCCCACGAGAGGCATTTGTCTCGGCCTTAAAAAATGCTACTAATCTCAACAGCCCAACAGAGATCATGTCCAAGAATGTTGAGGCCCTTAGAGTCTTACTTGAGATTGGTCAGACGGAGGGAAACCTCTTGAAATCTTCGTGGAGGGATATTTTGATGTGCGTTAGTCAGCTTGATAGATTGCAACTTATTTCAGATGGAGTTGATGAAGGCTCAATTCCAGATGTATCTAAGTCGAGAATTGTAACTCATCTTGACTCAAATCCCGAACCTAGAAAGTCTACACAATCTGTAAGACCCCAACGTGGACGACAACGATCGACTACACCCAGCTCAAGTATTACCTTGAAAATTGCCTTGGAAGGTAGATCCGACGAATTTATAAAGAGTGTGGATAGAATATTTACCAATACCGCTAAATTATCAGGAGATGCCATTGTTCATTTTGTAAAGGCACTCACCGAGGTCAGCTGGGAAGAGATTAAAATTTCTGGTCAAAATGATTCGCCACGGACTTACAGCCTCCAAAAACTGGTAGAGATTAGTTACTACAACATGACTCGAGTAAGGTTCGAGTGGACAAATATTTGGGCAGTTTTAGGTGAACATTTTAATCGAGTCGGTTGCTATAATAACACCACCGTGGTTTTTTTTGCTTTAGATTCATTACGACAACTTTCAATGCGTTTCATGGAAATTGAAGAGTTACCCGGCTTCAAGTTCCAAAAAGATTTTCTCAAACCCTTTGAGCATGTCATGCTAAACAGTACGGTTGTAACAGTGAAGGATATGGTTCTGCGTTGTCTTATACAAATGATCCAAGCCAGGGGTGAAAATATAAGGTCAGGCTGGCGAACAATGTTTGGAGTATTTACGATAGCTGCCAAAGAACCATACGAAAGCATTGTAAACCTTGCATTTGAAAATGTAAATCAGGTATACAAAACTCGATTTGGGGTTGTTATTTCTCAAGGTGCATTCGCTGATTTGATTGTCTGCTTGACCGAGTTTTCAAAAAATATGAGGTTCCAGAAGAAAGGTTTACAAGCTATGGAGACCTTAAAATCAATCATTCCCACTATGCTCAAGACATCAGAATGCCTTCTCTCACATCGTTCCAAGGCTCACTCAGATGTTTCTAACAGTAACGCCGAAAGCCTCAAAAATAAAGAATCTAGGTCGTCTCAAGAAGAAGCTCTCTGGTTTCCAGTTCTCTTTGCTTTTCACGATGTACTTATGACCGGTGAAGATCTAGAAGTTAGGTCAAATGCTCTTAATTATCTTTTTGATGCTTTAATCCGTTATGGGGGTGACTTTCCTCCCAATTTTTGGGATACGCTCTGGCGACATTTACTCTACCCTATTTTCATGGTCCTTAAGTCAAGTGCAGAACTATCCGATGTTGCTAGTCAAGAAGAGCTTTCTGTTTGGTTATCCACAACAATGATACAAGCGCTTCGCAATATGATAACCCTATTTACTCATTACTTTGAATCGTTGGAGTATATGCTGGACCGCTTCCTAGATCTCTTAGCGCTTTGTATTACACAAGAAAACGATACAATTGCAAGGATAGGAAGTAATTGTCTACAACAGTTGATTCTGCAAAATGTAAACAAATTTAAGCCTGAAAATTGGTCCCAAATTGTTGGCGTATTCGTTGAGCTTTTTGACAGAACCACCGCATATCAATTGTTTACAGCAACAACTACATCTGGTACGGTTACAGGGAAAGACAGTATATCGCCATTAGAAGACTTATCAACTACAAAATCGTTGAGGATAAATGGTGCCGGATCAACTACATCTGATAATGAAAGTATAAATGATCAAGAGCTACAGGCTAAAACAAGACCTAGTAGTGATCTAGAGGATTATAAATTCCAGTCAGAACTGCAACAGCAGCCAGTAGTTGTAACCGCTGCTCGGAGAAAGTTCTTCAACCAGATAATCACCAAATGTGTGCTGCAGCTTTTGACAATCGAGACAGTAAACGAATTATTTTCAAACGATGCAGTTTACGCTCAGATTCCATCTCCAGAGCTATTGCGCCTCATGGCTCTTCTCAAGAAATCATTTCTATTCGCCCGAAAATTTAATGAAAACAAGGAACTACGCATGCGGCTCTGGCGAGAAGGATTTATGAAGCAACCACCAAATCTATTGAAGCAAGAATCCGGCAGTGCAGCTACTTACGTTAGCATCTTGTTACGGATGTTTCATGACGAGGGGGAAGAAAGAAAAAGGAATAGAGATGACACTGAGAATGCACTGGTTCCTCTATGTGCAGACATCATCCGTGGTTTTATTTTACTTGAAGAAGACACCCAGCAAAGGAATATATTTGCATGGCGCCCCGTTGTTGTTGAGGTCTTGGAAGGCTATACCAACTTCCCTATTCAAGGTTTCGAAAAACATATTAACACATTCTATCCATTGAGCGTAGAACTACTAAATAGAGAACAAGGAACAGAAATCAGAATAGCATTACAGGCTATGCTAAGACGTGTTGGAGAAGTTAAACTAGGATTACCTGAAGTGAAGAATTCAAGTCATACACAGTTACTCGTAAACTCGAGTCGCAGGTCGAGTCGGAAAGACTAATCGTTAAATAATCATTTCGCTTCTGTGATATCCCAGTCTCAGTATGGGATTTGTTACAGGAAAAAATGGAGTTGAGGATTGATGGTCGAAATGAGTGGAAAATTATATAAATAGCGTATGTAACAAAATGTATTCAACGTGTATTATGAGTTTTGGGTTTTATAATTATTAATAGGTAATTTTTCTTACGTTGTGTGTCAAATTTTTTA
>JAHYSP010007262.1:768-17672 GCA_019455505.1 Pleochaeta shiraiana | reverse complement strand
ATAAAAGTGTGATAGCAAACTAATTTATTCATATGACTGTTTTTGTCGGATTAATATCATCACACAGGTAACTTTGGGGGGAATTTGGTGGGATTGTTTTTCATAGCTCTTTGGTATTTTAGGAAAGGATAATACTTGTATATTTGATTATGTAAGCGGATTTACTAGATTAAGTGTATATATTCTAATGTAGCAGAGAACGCAAGAAAGATAAGACAGAGTTAACACAAATTTGGATAACCACGACTACCAGTCTGGAAAATTTAGTGGTCCTCCAGATCGAAACCCCGCTTGGCCTCATCGTAGACACTCCTGCCATAGAGAATCTCCGGTTCAGAGCCTCGCAGCATTTGGCTAGATATTTGCACAACCGCCTCAAACGGAGTTCAAACATCCAACCATATTGCAACCATTGTAGGTGTTTCGAGTGCACAACACTGGCTGACCTTCGTTACTTAGTATGTTGACAGTTGCAACTGCATAGTCAATCGGCAGTTTTCAAACCCGGAATCAGTACCATTGGTGAATTCATTCGTTGTGAAACTGTTGTGAATAAGTAATTGGAGATACAGTAGAATGATATACAAAAAGAATCCCTCGAAAAGTTCCCATTTTTAATAATCTACAACCAAACGACTAGATGAGATATTTGGATGTCAATTAGCTCATTTTAAAGCCAGAAAGAAGTTCATTCCAATAAGTCAAAATTTGTGTTCACGTGAAAACTCTTGATAGAACCTAGTCTAGACTCAATTACAGGTGTCATTTTTTGGACAAATTGAGTGGCTGTTACTTTTTCTTGATTTTCTCTTTGGTATAGGCAGTTAGGTTTACAAGTATTCCTGAGGTCAAATTTGAGGCATTTTTACTAACATATTTTGGAGTTAAATTCAAACTATAGAATTTACTACTTTTGAGTATTATGAAGGTAATACTGTAAATTAATAATTTGTTTGGTATCCTACAGCTTCAATTACTGCCTTCCAACGCTTTGGTAAAGATAAAATGTTGAGGATATGGCATGTTGTCTATTAGTTATCTTATAGTTTCTCAGAGGGTATGGGCCTTAACATTAAATATGGGGCATAACTACGGTTACCGTGTTTATCTATATATTGGATATGGAATGCATTACGTCTGTTTTTATAAATCATTATCTCGATCATTGATAATCGAATATTTAATGAATACTATCATCGTTGAGTACAATACTTCTTTTCAATGCAATCTCATAACCTCTAACATAAAATACAGATATCTATGGTTCCTTGTGGGATTAAGGCCCATACATGCTGTATAGCACCTTTAAAAGTCTCAACCATTTTTCTGCTTTATATTGATTAAAAAGTCCTTTCTATCTTGTAATTAAACGGTCTTTTAAAATACTCCAAACATTTTCTATTGGATTCAAATCAGGGGTGTAGGCTGAATGAGGAAATAGAGAAATTTGGTTTTTTTGAAGCCAATCTATAACAGCTCTAGATTTATGAATCCTTGAGTTATCTTGTTGAAGTTTGAACCCTAAACATTTAATCTCTTATATGAGTAGCTGAATTGATAAGTTTGTGGTTACAAGTTCATTTCGTTTCAATAATGACAAGAATGAGGCCATCAAAGGGGTAGATAACTTACCGCGCTCCATAGAAGGTTTTACACATACTTTTGTTTGTTGCAGAGATCAAGTGCTTTCCAGCTCTTATTTGGCCTTTTTTTCTATAATATTCAAGTCTGGCGCAATGTCCTTTTTCAATAGCCGACTCGTCCGAGAATATGATCCTTCCGAAATCAATAGATCTGCTTATTATAGCTATCTTGACATAATTTTGGCGTTTTTTGGCGTTTACCGTGTTAATTGTGGGCTTTTTCAATGCAATGTTGACCGTATACCCGTCCTCTTTTAGAAAACGTTGTAATGAACGCCTGATAGTACATAAGCTATTCCCTAATAATAACCTATCCATTGTTCTAATAGGGCTCCCAGAAATTTCTCTTCTAATGGCCCTAAAGTCTCTCTGATTTAATTTTGATATTGCGCCTCTTTTGACTCCTTACTCTGGAGATTTTTTTTCCCAAGTAGAGTCTGGGTAGCCTGGGCACCTACCCCACTTGAGACAGGAGATGGTTGGTTCGAATCTAACAGACACTTCCACAATCTCGCGGTGGATATTAACAGGATGATGGAGGTATGACTGGTTAATCCAGGGTTTGTAATTTCCTTGGATGGGTGTTCACGGATGAGGGGAGACTGTTCGTGAAGAAAAAGCGAACATACTTCGTAGTGGCATCTACAAATGGAAACTGAGGCATAAGTGTACCTACTATCATATTGAATCATTCTATGTATATAAACACTGCCAATGAGTCATAGCCTTAAGGCTGCATACACATTAAATGATTTTTTTTTTAAAAAAAGTATTCTTAACATATACTAGTGATCGTCTTAACACCTTAGAAACGTCCGTAGGACAAATATTGGCTTGTTGAAGAAGGGTGACTTTATGCTCAGGTTTGGAGAGATTTTGAGTCATTATGACAAATTTATAATGAATTGAGAGAAATTGAACGTCTGAAAAGCTTCACAATACTTAAATAGATCTATCAACAGTGAATTAGTCCAGATTCTCTCATTTAAATAGATACCCGATTTCTTTAGCTTGAGCTTAACGCCAGAATTTGTTAGTAATGATGCCCTCATAATTGACCTCAGGCATACTTGTAAGCCTAATTGCCTATACCAAAAAGAAAACCAAGAAAAAGTAATTCTCATAAAAATTAATAGCCACTCAAAGCGTTCAAAAATGACACCCATACTTGAGTCTAGGTTCTATCAAGAGTTTTCACGTGAACACAAAATTTGACTCATTCGAATGTAATAACTTACTTCAGACTTTAAAATGAGCTATATGACGTCCAAATACCTCTTCTAGTCATTGTGTTGTAGCTAAGTAAAAATAGAAATTTTTCGAGGTGGTCTTTTTTTATGTCACTCTACTGTATGATATTATTGGTGAATTGAGGGCAGGCTTTTTGCATACTTACCCCGAGTGCTCGGGAGATTGCCAAGATTGTCAAGATTCCTGTGTCTACTGGTCCTACTATTCGAGATCAACAGTTTGGCTCTGTGCCAAAATTTGACGGCTACCTTGATAAATCACATTTCCTGTTCCTGCCTTTCGAGTAGGGTTTAGGCAAGATCCATCTGTGTAGATGTAGATACCAAAGACCGATTCGTGCTTAATAGGCCCGAAAGATTTTTTGGATTAGGCTAGATTCCTCCCAGACAATATTTAGCCTTGACTGGCTGTGGATAAAATTTTGTTTATAGAATGTCCAAGATCAAGATAAATATGGATCTTCCGGCAACGATTTGAAAATCTGTCAAACTTATTCTTCTAGGACACCTGTTGTTGCAGTCATCCATCATTCCCGATAAATTTCTGATATTTTGGGGTCCCTCTACAAATACATCAAGGCTTCATATATTCTTCAGTTTCAAGATTGATGGTCTTAAATTTTCTTCACTTTAAGAGCTCAAACAGAATATCACCCAAGAAACTTTTCATCCTGGGAAATTTAAAATTCCATCATCATTTAAATTTTTATCAAGGTAATATTGGAGCTTCGCCAAGGAGGTTGATGCCCCAGAGAAACTCAGCTGCAGGGTCGTGAATTGTTACTATCTTAAGTTAAGGCGATGAGCAGTTCCTGTTGAAGGTCTAAATAAAATGACTTGTTCGGCGCTTTAAAACTTGATCTAATAGATTTCTGATTTTTTAGTCAGTTTATTTGGACTGGTAGTTGAAGTCTCATTGGGAGCTGGTTTATCCTGACTTTCAAATCTTAAAAATGATGTCGTGAGAAGACAAGTTGAGCGTAAATCTTGTATTGACACTTTCAAAACCTCCGAGATAAGTAGTGAGTTTGTGTTTGACTGGCACTAGCCAATGTTAAGGTTACAATCTATCCTGAAGAGGCTGTATAGAGCTCCGTAATTATGATGGAATTTATTTAGAGCGCTCTCAATTTTATCACTCTCACAAGAAGAAAAAGTCGACCTTTTTATCGAAATTTCGCTCAGGATCAAATGACTCTATCACCAATACTTATTTATTCGGATGCTTTCGGAAATTTACTAATTGTCTCATGAATTGGGTCGGTTTTTTGGAGACCACCTCTGAAAATACTTTATTCCTGGGGTCAAAAAGAAAATAAAAGTTTTTATTTGAAGGTTAAAATAAACATAAAAAAAATTTGCAAAATCTTTCTCCCAAATAGTGGGCAATTTTATTTAAATTCCTAAAGATGATCGAATTTACTAAGCTTGTCAATGATTTTTAGAGGTCTTTAGGTTGAAGATCTGGTAGTCACTTAAAGTAAATCCCTAGAGACCACAGATCTAGACATAAATCATAAGTATTATTTACAGGTGTAGTAAACAGACACCCAATTTTTTTATTGTTCCTCATCTTATTCTTCTTGAGGCCCAATATGCAATAGATTTCTTCGAATCAATAAAGTTGATAGAAGTTGATAAAAATTGAAATAAAAATCTCTTCAGCCTCCGCTCATTTGCGAGAACGCTCATAATTACTTTTAAACATTTTGTGCTTCCCCAAGTCTTAAATTCTAATCTTATCGATACTATAAACATTATGATCCCACTGTAATTCATCAATATCCATGTGACCTTCAATACTAGTGATATTATTGTTTTTATGGCGATGGTTTCCAGTTTTATTTGCCATGAGTTGAAAGTTTTTGGATTTCTTCAGCCCCAATGGTTTTTCTTTAAGAATTGGCGTTTCGTCTATTACTACTTGTGAGTTTTGAAACGACAGAGCTTGAAATTTACAGTTTGTATCGGAATCTTTCAATGGAATTAGAGGACTAGTGATGGAAGAAAGATTTCGAAGGTTTCTGATTTTTGACTTATTCACCGAAGAGTTCTTCATCTTGTTGAGGTTTTGACATCTGACATCCGATTTTATTTCTTTCAAATAATTTTTTTTGGTAGTATTAGATGGAAGAGATTCCAAATCATAATTTTGTATGCTTATAGCACTGAATTCGTTTTCAGGTTGAGATAAAGATTGCAAGTCGATAGGCATATACTGTGCAATATTTTTGTTTTCTTCAGGAAATTGTTTTGGTTGAAAACCAGGGGTTGAATGAGTTAGCGGGCTTGAGGAATTTATTAAATCAACAATGTGTTTATCAGACAGCTTTTCTATACTAAGGGGGTAGAGATCTGTGGTAGCTGTAATGATGTTAAACATGGGATTTGAGAGCTCCAAGGTAGGTACATAGGTGAAGTCATTAGTAATTCGAGCGATATCGTGTTCAGACTCTGATTTTTGAGGATTCCGGGGCGGCTCTGATATTTCATTATTTAGGGGTTGTTCTTTTTTGCCTAAAGAGAGCTTGTCTTCACCGAAATCAAATGTTTCAATAGACTTATGGCCAAAGAAATTACCATCTAGGATAACAGATTATTATTTCACATAGTAATTTATATCAATCCTGGTGTACCTTTAACTGAATCAGCCTCCAAAGTAGTTTGGGATTTTGACCTTGAAAAAATCGTAGATCCTTTCCACTCAAGTATCTTTTGACGAATGAGTTCACATATCTTTTCATTTCCCAAAAGATTGATCTTGTTAGAATAATTGGATAATTTATGGCTATTAGAGTAATGAATACTAGTTACCATTTTATTATTCTTAAGATTTAGTCGCCGATTCGTAGAACAAGAACCTTGGTACCTATCCATAGGGGCTTTTGTTGTACTCGTCTCAATCTTATCATAGAAATTGAAATTTTCCATGAAAGATTCATTTTTTTTGGCTCTAAATGAGCCAATTATTGAGTCTGAAATGCTGTTACAGGTGATTAGCTCCTCTGATTTTGTTGAGACTTCATATAGAGAAGTCTTCTTTTCCGCCAACTTAGGAGTACCTTTCATTCTTCTCGGTTTTATCTGAAGTTTTTTACCAAAAGATACTTTTGATTTGCTTTCTCTGTTGATGAGATCTTCGGTTGCGTCGGAAAGAAATCCTTTGCAATCTTCAACTTCAAGACTATCGATCAGTTGTTCATCTATATTCAATATGAGACTATCAACCTCCGAAGGTTTCACAGAATCTTTAATTCTATCGTTTTTATGGTGAATGATGCTAATTTCCTCTTGACTAGTTCTTGAATAATCAGACAAGTCTTTAAGTAATTTAAGTCAGTAAAATATTATGTCGATTTAAGAACAAACTACCATTAGAGATATTTGGATTATGGGGTAAAAGATGTAAATAAACAGACCTTTTTTATCATTTGTATTATCTTTTTTATCAGTGATAAGATTCAGATCTCGAATTTTATTGAAGGAAAACAAATTTGCACGTTTTTTTTTTCCATATGTAACCATGATGAAGGTTCAAGTGAACACTTCATACCCTAAGAAGAGCCCTGTCAAAAGATTAAGATCTTGCAAAATCTAGATATTACTCTAGTTACTCATAAGTGGGAGAACTTTGATTCATTTTTTAAAAAAACCACAAATTTGGAGGTTCAAAAAACAATCCAGGAAGAAAATTCTGCTTGACTGGGACATTAAATTCCTACAACCGGTACTCAGAGTAAATAACTTATAAAAAAAGAACCATAGACGGAAAGGGCGAGTGAAAAAGATGATAGAATCGGTGAGAAAGGAAACTACCACTAGGTCACCCGATAAGACATGCTACTCTACTAATGATAGGAGAACAATCTTATAATTTTTTGAATAAAGCTCAATATTTCTTATCATCAAGTACAAACGAACGTAGAATTAGAAAACTGTAAAGGATGCGATTATTACCGTAGTTTCATTGTCGAACCAACCTCCCGGTTATCTGATGGACCCCTCTTATAGTGTTTTTATTATTTTGAAATAGTGTTAACATCAAACCCAACAAATTAAACGTAGAGTAATACTTCCGAATTCTTAGACAGTTGGAAAAAGGACTTCTGGAAAAGGGACCTAGCCTATCATGTCAGGAACACTTGAGTTCATGAATGTTAACTGCAAGGAATGAAAATACGCAACTTCTCAAGTAAGGGTATAGAAGCTACTGAACGTATTATAGAAGAGCCCGAATCGTGAGAGGGTAGAGTGCTCTGCTGGACAGCAGTGCCTTGTTGGTATGAATGACATTGAGAAAATAAGAACAATAATATGTAATTACTATTCATATCTCGATGGTTTGAGAGAACTGTAGAATTTCGGCGGTCTGGAATTACTTTTGACTGAAATCTTATAATATATGTCTTATTTGCTTTGAATCTCGTGATTTCTGTGGTCCTATTTCGAAAATTTGCTGCAGCTTGAGTAATTCTGCATAAAATTCGTAGTTAAGATGATGTAACCTTTAAAATTGCCTCTGTTTGGTCCCAGAATTGTGAAAAATGGTAACTCAAATGATAATTAAGTGGAATTATTAGATATCCTGATCTGCCTCTCGAGTCATCGTTCTCGTTTATTTATTTTCTATAATCCTAGCCATGAATTGCTCAAGTATCCTTATTTATTTCAACTAAATTGTTGATAATTGCTTCACAGCCAGTTAAAACTTATGCAGAGGTAATTTGAATGATTTTTAAATTTAAATTGAAATTTTGGTATATTTGTTCTTTCAATCTTACAAGTAATGCAGATCTTAGTCCAACATCCTCGGAGAAGTGTGCGAGACAAGCATGGGCTATTAGCAATTAAAAAAGCTACGAATCCTTTAATGGGTAAGACTTGAAAGTTACAAGTTTTAGTTATGACTATAAACTGAAAAGGACCTTGTTCCTGCAATATTAAAGCAAATGTTATATGGACACACAGCTTATCATATCAATTTACACTTTGTTACCTTATTCTAATCTAATATGGTGTTAGCATTAAGAATATTTAGAAGAATAATCCATACCTCTGAATCAGGTGCAAACCTGATGCAGTTTCTACTACATGACTTGTCTCACCAGGCTCTAATTGAAAAGCAGCATCTTCAAATTCTTTCTGCATTTCTCCTCTACCAAAATAACCAAGGTCTCCTTGTTTTTTGGCACTGCTACAATCAGATTCAGTCATCGCTAATTCGCCAAGAGACTTCGAGCCAGTTCGAATGAGGTCCTCATATTTTGAGATAATCTCAAATGCTTCTTCCTTCGAACGCGTAATTTCTGCCTGTAATGATTGAGTTAGAATATACATATAAACAAAGAGAATTATGGGTATAAACAGAAGTAGAAAAAATGACAGCCAAAATCACTAGTAGGTTTTCATTTTTTGCTACACTGGACTTGACAATTGATAAGCTTGCCAAATTTTACCGGCTTATACTAGAGTATAGTGGGTCAGTTCTTAAAAAGATTAAAAACTCAAGACTATACTATTCTGTGGAGTGAAAGTGGAAATTTACGACTTGCAACCAGGACAGCCAATTGTTCGAATAATTATGATACATACTTCACGCCAACTACCGGGACGGCGACTGTCTCTATGCTTCACTAGCAAGTGACTTGCCCGTATTTTTCCGTGATTATTCGAAGAACTAAGACTTGGTAAGTCATGTTTGTTCTCTGTTGAACCATGGTGTTGCGTCATGTATAGTTTCAACTTTTCGTGGTCTGTTCCTGGAGGAGGTTCCCATCTCGACTGTCTCTGGCTCTCATTGAAGAAATATGGGAGATTCTTCGAATTTGAATGGCGAACTTCCCAGCCAGGTGGTAAGCCAACGTCCGCCTACCAAAATGTTAATTTAAGTTCGCCTGGATATCAATGAGAGATCAAAGAGATGAAGATATAATCGCTTAAAAGATTTGCAGTCATAACTTACCATAATTTGTAACGAAAACTAAAATATGAGATTTAAGAGATTGAAATTTGGAGAGTTACGTTTTGTTCTTGAAAGAAATAGTGAGGCCGTGGACTTCGTCTTTGTGCTCAGGCCCGATTTGATGTGAATTCACGGATAACAAGTGGTCAGATTGTGACAGCACAGGCGTAAGTCTGAGCTTACGATTGTGATAGTTATGTAGATATCATTCTCGCTTTTCTCATTTCGATTGCTATGATGGTATTTCCATAGCTGTTTAGCTGTCATGATCATCAACTAAGCTGGGATCCCTGTCAAATCTAGTAACTAATTAGTGCGCTAACGCTGGTCACCCCATAAACTCAAACTTGGAGGTAAATAAAAAGTTAGGAATTATTGGTTCTACTTGAGATTGAGTGACGGAAAGAATCATACTTAGCCATCATATCAAATTTAGCGAGTCATAGAAAGAGAACTGATGCGAATGATGCTGTGTATTGTAAAGCTGTAACGTACAAATGGACTTTGCAGGCATTTTGTAGGATAATATCATGTGAGTTATATAAAGCTTAGTGTACTCGTGTAGATTCTAGTACTCGTGTAACCGTAACTCCTAGACAACCTAGATATTGTTAGCTGCATACAAAACACTCTAGTCTGCTCCTCACAAGCATCATAAACAAAGTTTGCCAACAAAGCAATAAAATGACCCAACCGGCCCGGCCTACCGCATACTATCCCATGTGAAGTCAAAATTCACTGGATTTCTGGTCACGCTGGTATTCTAGTGGACGACCAGGCATACAAAGGTGCTAAATCCGCCCTAACAATTGAACTTCCAGTACAAGTTGAGTTTTGGTTTGCGTCAACTCAACTTTGGCTCAAAAAGTCGAAGCCATCAGCCTTAATTGACTCTTGAAATAAAAAATCTCAGTCATAACGATACTTAAATATTTGAAACACGACTTACTACCCTCAAGCACTATCCCTACTCCGACCGTTGATGGTCTATATTTTCGCAGCTCAATTAGGATATGGTGACTTTTCCCAATATCATGAGCGCTATAAATATGATAATGATCACCTACATTATAGTTTTGGAAACCTCAAATCGCCACAACACTTCATACGCTGTCGAAACTCACCCATACACTTGCTTAGAACTCTTAGCTCTCTCAAAGATCCAACGCTATATTTTCTTGGTACTCAAAGTGATACTGTTAAGCTAGTAGAATGGTTGGGAGAAACTGTTGAAATTTGTGTCTCTTTTTTCATAAGATCAACAAGATACGTAATGTCTGAGCGAACGTTTCTTTATAGCTGAAAACCAAACTAGCTTGGGTGCTCTGACATCTTGCTAAGTGTACTATTTTATTTAACAGAAGCAATTTGTTAATTTGTAGATCATAAGAATCTTGATCTAGCATTATCTAGTATATACAGAGCACTCTGTGTCTAAGTACAAGTAATTAAGAACTTCCATCTTACGATTAACAGACTCCTACAGTTCCACTCTGAGTTTTTTCACAAGTGATATTAATTGAATTTAACAGTTCAAGCTTTTTCCGGATTTTTGCAGCAGGTTATGAGCCCGGTGTCATAGAGCACTATCACCCCCTTTATGGTCAATCTTTTTACCAAGGTGCTAACAGATTTTTTCAACAGATTCCAGAATGTCTAACCCTACCGTTGCCAAGTCTAACGATTTCTTCACTACTATCTGTAGAGAATGTTCTATTTGAAATATGAATCAATCAAATGTGATTCAACTCGATGTCCAGGCCACATACAATTCTTGGGCTATCACTATGACAGCGGTTTGGTATTGTTTGGGACTGCTTGAACTAGTTGTTGAAGTGGTTTATTCAGTGCTTGATGCTGATCTAGGAGAAACAAAGGCCTGTAATATTTTATACAATTTGCCAGTCAGTATCTACATTCAAGTTGTTTCACCCGAGATACTGCAAAGCATTATTGAGAAAGGTGATCCACACTTGATATGAATGCAAATAAGCTCCATCTATAAAAGAGACAGTACATGCTCTCGTGTTTCAACTTGAAATCTATACGAGTTAAACTATGCACATGTCTCCTCCATGTCTTAAGCTTCGTTTATCCAGCTGTTTGAAGCAGAGTGGTCAAATTATTGAAACTGGCAAAGTATTCTTCGGATTCTTATCGTCAAAAATTTGCAAAATTTCTCTGATCAGACATGGCAAAGCGTAAGTTTCTTGGGGTTCTCTGTCGTAGTAAAAGGAATATCGTTGACAATTTAACCACTCAAATTAACCTAACTTTTTCGGAGGTAAAACAAAGATTAATTGACCTGGATTACGAGGAGCCTGAAGAAACAGCATTGGTTACAAACCAGAAAAAGAAGACAACAAAATCAGTTTTAGCTCAACCTTCCAAAATTCCCAAGATGAAGATGTGCAACTTTTGTAAAAAGCATATCACTAGCAATGGTCTGGGACATACGTGGACAAAATGTCCCAAACTCTAGGAAAAGAAATTGGAACGGGCTAATGCTGCTCTTAAGATAACGGAAAAGGCTCATGTAACTGGGCAAACTACAGAAACAGTTAGTAGACATAACTTTTATCTTGACATATGTGCATCTCCTTACTTTTGTCCTTATCCAGAACACTTCGAAACTCTCACAATTTGTACGTGATCTGTAACTTCGAGTTCGGGTGATGAGATGGAAGTTGTTGGAAAGGGATCGGTTGTCCTATATTTAAATCATCAAGTGATTCTGTCTCTTCATTTCGTTTAAAAGATGTTTTGTATGTTCCAAACCTTGAACATTCTCTATTTTCTTTGGAAAAAAAGAGATCTAAAGGAAACACTCTTTTTGATGATGGATCTGTAATTCGTATAATTAAATATGAGAAAGTATGGGTTGAGGAAATCTCTATGGGCTATTTACCAGTAATACCAGAGATTATTACTAAATCAAATTTTTTTTTGTTTTTGTTTATCGTCCTTATGGAGTCTAAGACTATCAAGGACAAGAGATCATGAGTACGTGATTTAGACTAATTGGACACTCACACTCAAAAATCATATGCGAATACCACTACGAGAAATGAAGTTAACTTCTGTGCTTCTCTTCCGTGAATATCCATCAAAGGATGAATGATCAAAAATCCTTTGGCTGTTCAAATATACCTCCATCAACGTATACATTTCACACCCTGAGAAGGTAGGGTCTACTGGATTCGAACCAGTGGTCTTCCGTCTCAAGTGGGGCAGATGTGAAGGCCACCCAAACTCTACTTAGAAGGCCAGCCCGGATGGCTTACCACTACACCATCCGACCCTAGTAGCTACAAATTAAGGGAACTCAAGTACTAATACTTCTGAGATAGTACCACCTATTGGATAACATCTATAATTAATGAATAATTTTTCTATCTTGAATTAATTTCTATATACTTCAAATTGCTTCCACGTGATATCAACTAATTGGTAAACAACATTGTCGTATCTTCCCAGCATCCAAATGTACACCCGTATAATTTTACAACTTGGTGTTGCTGAAAGATTAAATCGTTCTATCAGTGAAGGAATCCGCGCCATGCTTATTACCATCGCTAATAAAAGTTTATGGGCTGAAGCAGTACAAGCATTCATCTATACATAAAATCGTATAGCCCAAAGGTCTGTAAGTGGCCAGTCACCTTAGAAAGCCTTTCATAGTACAAAACCCACAATCACTCACCTTCAATCTTTAGGTCGAACCTGCTATGTTCACATACCTGATGACAAGCGTCACTCATGTTGTGAGTATCTTCCAAAAGCTGGTGAAGGTATTTTCGTAGGATTTACTAAAGTGCCACATCAATACCGCATATTTTTACCTAAAAATGACCTTGTGGTCGTTTCGGCTGATGTAAAGTTTCCTCTATACATGGATGAAGACATTGTTGACAATTCTGNAACCCAAACCTTCAATCATCACAGTCTAGTGCTCCGATTAGTCAACGATCTTCAAATACCTAATAAGTCTTACAAAACCAATGGGAAAACAATCATAATAATGCTCCAATTATTACTAGATCGAAACGTCATGTAAAACCTCGTGTTTTTGATGACACTAGAACATGAGAGTGGTGGAAAAGTTCTCGTGCAAAAACTTTACCTTGTCAACTAGAGCAAAGAAATCTGACTGATACTGAAGCGGATAAAAGTGCATTGATTAGCATTTTGGATGTTAAAGAACCAAGGGATTATGGCGAAGCTAAAAATCTCCTCACTGGTTTGATTGGAACAAACCGTTTGAGAGTGAGATTGAGTCTCTTCTTGAAAACAATGTGTGGCAAGTAGTACTGGTGCCTGAAGGACGTAAAGTTGTTGATGGTAAATGGGTTTGTAAGGTCAAGGGGAATTCCAAAGGAGAAATCGAAAGATTAAAGGCAAGATATGTTACTAAAGGTTATTCCCAAGTTGAGGGACTCGATTCCGATAAAACCTTTGCTCCTGTTACTCGACATGAATCACTAAGACTTCTGCTAGCTATCTCTGCGAAGAAGGGCTGGAAACTCCGACAACTTGAAATTAAAACAGCATTATTATATGGGAGTTTGAATGGAGAAATGTTTATTGAACTTCCTGAAGGGTACAGGATAGATAACAATGAGGCACGGCTTAATCGCTGTATCTACGTATTGAAATAGTCTCCTCACGAATGATATTTTAGATTGGTTGAATATATCAATCCTTACGGGTTTGCTTCTGCCCTCTTTGACCCATATTTCTTTCTCCAAAAATCACATAATCATATCATTGCGATATATGTGGATGATATAGTACTATTTGGCTCACCAGGAAGTCTCATGGATGACACTATCAACCTTCTTAAATCAGAATTCAAGGTCAATAATATGTACATACTCCATTGGCTTCTTGGTATGCAAATTGAGTACTCAGATGCAAGTATTACATTGTCAAAAACAACATATTTTGTCGCAATATGATCATGGATCGGTATATGTAGAAATATGTAGTTTTTCACGTGATTTGGCGCTACAGGTTGACCGTACTTAAGGGGGATACACGTACGTGCGTGAGTAGAAGGGAGATAAAAGAATATACAGCTTTACAATTAGAAAAACCATTTACATACGCATACACGTGTATATTGCCAACTGACATATATTGATAGATTTCTCAATAGATTCTCCATGCTGAATTATAATCCAATCTCAATCCCAATTGAGCCAAACCAAAGACTCATGGCAGCAAAAAAAACGACCCCGGATCTAATGCTCAGTTGTATTAACAAATAATTGGATCCATAATACATGTCGTTACTGGAACATGTCCTGATCTTGCATATTCAATTACCTATCTTTCTCAGTATAATTCAGACCCTTCAATCACCAATCTCAATGTAGCGAAGCGAGTTCTACGTTTTCTCAAAAGAACAAGAGATCTTAATCTAAACTATAAGCCCGAATCTCCCATGATACTCAACGATTATTGTGATGCATCATACGGAAACTGTCTGGATACTCTTCAACTTTGCTGGTTACTTATTTTAACTCGGACATTCTACTTTTAGCTTGAGATTTCAAAAACAGCGCACTGTTTCTCATTCTACTTGTGAAGCTGATTACATGGCTATATCTCTTGCTACCAAACAATTCATATGGATTGGTCGTGGTCTTCATGAGATAGTCGATAATAATATTCTATCATCTTTATTTACTGAGAATAATTCTACTATTGATATTGCTCACAACCCGAGACTAAATGATGATTCATAGCCTTTTGTAAAGATTATTAAGTATGCAGCGAATAAAAGGGTCTAATAAATATGATGATAAATTGTCTCATTATTTCTTTCCACATGGGTGATAGCTCTATGTATACATCATTTTCAATTTCACCTTGAAGAAAAGCAGCCAGAACATTCATCTGGTGTTTTTAATAAGAGTACTTGGCATCTAAGCTTTAGCGAACAAGAGCCCATAGCAGTAAAATTACAGTAAATAGGGTGGTCTTGTTTCATCAAAACTATTATTGATGAAAAAAAAAAGACCGGCATTCTGGATCAGGGGATGATGATTTCCAACTTTGACAGGATTGGGTGTAAGTCGCATTCAGGTTGGTTATTCTTTCAATGTGGCGGAATAATATCCTCTTCATCGAAGCTTCAATCAACAGTTGCACTATCTACCACTGAAGCTGAACTATATGGACTTTGTATGGCTAGTAGGCAAGCTGCTTGGATACAAGAGCTACTCATAAATGAACTAGATGGGGCTAGATGGAGATACTACAAATAATTACGCTGACAACCTAGGGTCTATATCTCTCACATCGAATCCAGAGCTAAGTCAAAGAACTAAACATATCGCTATGAAGTGGTGGTATATTCGCCTGCAAGTTGAAAACAATGAAGTCCTATCTCATTACTGCAGCACTAAAGAAATGGTGGCGGATGGGATGACTAAGCCACTGGCGCGAGTAAATCATCAAAATTTTCTGAAACAGCTACGACTTGAAGACGTCAGATTCGCTTTATGAATATGTTAGTTCTCTTCATCAGAAATAAAAGGATGTGATGAAGACATGGCTGGTTATCCTGGTGCTAAGACCTTTGCACAATATATTCGGGGTTTTTCATATTCATAGAATAAATAATAAACAAGATGACGTTTACATATTAAACAGGGCTCTTTACGGCTTAAAGCAAGCACCTAGACTCTGGCAGAAGAAGCTAAAGTCGGTTCTAGGCGGATTAGGATACAAGGCACTTCTCTCAGATCAAGTAGCCTTTATTAATACTAAGACAAAGAATTACTCAATTATAATAACTCAAATCGATGGTTTTTTGATAATATCAAAGCCTGAGGAACATCTCGAAAAATTCAAGATAAATATTGCAAAAGAGTTGGACATTGAGCATCTTGGGCTTGCTCAATATTTCTTAGGAGTACGGATTGCCCGCAGTCAAGATGGTGAATTATATCTCTGTCAAGATGCTTATATGAACAAAATTTTTAGAAAAATTTAATCTCGGCTCATGCCAAATCAAAAATACACCAAGGGAAGAAGGAGCAAAAGAATTACTTATCCAATACGATAAACAAGCTGACAGATCAAGTAATCTTTTGCTTGTGGTACACTTCTGCGCTACCTTCATAATCCGTCTCCAGCACACATAAAACGAGGAAAGCGAATATTACGCTACCTAGCTGGAGCTAAGCACTTATCCATCAAACTTTAAAGGGACATGGATAGTGATCGCCATAAACTTCATGGTTTTTCAGACGCCAACTTTGCTAATCTTTACACATATTGATATCGCCTACCACATAACTAAAGAACGTACTGAAGACGGATCATTAAATCTCTTGCACATATCATCTTCTTAGAATTTATCAGCAATCTGTATGAAGGGATTTCCGAGACCAAGACTAGACCACTTGTGAACCTCTATCTTCGATAAAAAGTGAAGAGGGGTGTTGAAATCTGTGTCTCTAATTTCATAAGATCAACAAGACACTTAAAGTCTGAGCGAACGTTTCTTTATAGCTGAAAACCAAACTAGCTTGGGTGCTCTGACATCTTGCTAAGTGTATTAATTTATTTAACAGAAGTAATATGTTAATTTGTAGATCATAAGAATCTTGATCTAGCATTATCTAGTATATACAGAGCACTCTGTGTCTAAGTAGAAGTAATTAAGAACTTCCATCTTACGATTAACAGACTCCTAAAGTTCCACTCTGAGTTTTTTCACAAGTGATATTAATTGAGTTTAACAGTTCAAGCCTTTTCCGGATTTTTACAACAGAAACTAATTTATTTACAATTTGCTCAAGATACCTTATCCCTCACTGAATTCTTACAAGTAAATCTCAAACTTTCACCAGACTAGAACGACTTCAGGGTCTCAAGCTCCTAAACTTTGCAGAATTTAACGAGAATTGGTGTCAATAAACACCCTATTCTGCCTTTGTAACATAAGATAGGGCTATAGTTCTAAGTATGGTATAATGAGTGCCTCAGGCTTACTTTTTTCAGGGCCACCAACCCCAATTTCCTTTATCAGTTTAG
>JAHYSP010007258.1:3644-14279 GCA_019455505.1 Pleochaeta shiraiana | reverse complement strand
GGGGGGGAGACACAGAAACATTATCATCCATCAACTTGAATAGCGTCTCATGAGTCAAAAGACATATATAGAACGGAAAGATCTCAATATTTTGAAACCTGCTTGTTTACTTACCCTTTGGCCTTTCGTTTAAAGTCCCCTTACCTCCCTTGAAGAAAAAAAAAAAATAAAAAACCTGACACCAAGTGAACACGCATCAATAACGTAGCAATAATGGAATCCACACATTGGAACACGATGGATTGGAATCCAATAATCTGCTGTTTATGATCAATTTTTCTTACCTTCTTGTCCCTTAAAACAAGTGTCTTGCAATGTTTCGATCAAGTTATAGGATGAGGTAATAGTTGGGCTTTAAAGAAATTTCGAAACTGGTGGGTTCTGCATAAACAGTTCAGAGACCAATACCGTCTTAAGCCATACAAGTAAGTTAGATGTAAATTACTCTGCATCAAAGATAATTTCTTTCATATTGTCGTGCTGTTGTCTACCATTTAAGTGCTAAACATGTCAGGCGAAACGAATGTCGTCAAAAGCTAATTCCGCAAAAGGTTTTTTCTTTTTCCTAAGTCTATTAACAATCAAAAAAATAATAGTAATAATTAGGATTGAATTGGAATTAGAATTAGACTTTAGAGGGTAAAAACAATTATAATAATAAAAAAATAGCCATAACACCATACATCAAAACATGATTCAAAAATTCAAATTGTCCCTCCCAAATGTTCAAACCACACCATATCATAGATGCTTCACATCTGAATTGCATAACTTGCTATTCAATTACCAATTTGTACACTACACAGTGTATCTGAAAAAGATAGCGTTGTCACCTTTTTCACGCTCTTGATATTTCATCTCATTACTGTAATTCTCCATAGAGATATTCTGAGAAAGTAGCTGTGTATCTCGTCGCATGTTTTCTCGTCGAAAATATATCGTCATAGAGCAAGTAAGAACAAAAGACATCGAAATTAGGGTAATCTGAATAAGATGACCTGGGACAAATCTGGCGGCATGGAATTAGCACAAGTTTTTCTCAAGAACGGACGGCGTTTGATCAGCCGATTAAAATGAGTAGAAATGAACTAAAAAAAAAAAACTTAAATACCTGGGTTGATCCTTGGAAAGATACGCGAATCCAGCAATCATCCCTCCAAGGTTACCAAAACCAACTTGCATTGCGATTCCTACCCCTCTTTTTAAACCTCCGCCAATATTATTACTTGTCCATGTTGTAACAAGAGGTACAAGTGGATAAATTCCTATATGTATTATAGTCAGTAGTCAGAACGAAACTTTTTTTTTTTTTTTTTCGGCATACAAGGAGAATCATGCTCGCTCGTTACATACCAGAAGCAGCGAAGAAAAATCCTATATATTGTACATGTGGGAGTCCGTTAGTTATCAACATCAGGAATCCAATGACAGCAACGACCTCAAACCCAAGAAGAAACAGTCCTCTCTGACATGACTTATCAGCTGCATAATTCCCCACCAGAGTGAAGAAGCAAGCTGTGAGATATGGTGGAACGGTAAGTAATTGCGACTTATTAGGCGAGTAACCAAATTGGGTGATGATTGTGGGCAAAAATAAGGAAATGGAATACATTGGTGTAAAGATACCAATTGTAATGAGCATCATGACCCAAATCTTTTTGTCCATCAATGCCTGATACAGAAACTTGACATGAAACTCATCAGAGAGTCCATCGTCGTCTAATAGCCTCCTTTGGACTTCTATTCGTTCATGTAATGTGAGGAACTTTGCACTTTAACGGGGTCAGCTTGGGGAGAGGGAGCTAAAAGTTTGAGATGAAACTTACGTGGCTGGGTAATCATTGATGCAGGAATATGAAAGGCTTCCCACGACAAGTGTGAGTAAGCCTTCAAGTATAAAGATCCATGACCAGCCAGGCATATTGCCGAATCCATCCATCTCAGCTATTCCACGTGCTATGAGACCACCAAAGGCGCCAGCAGCTGTCGCAGCAGAGAAAAATAGAGCAATTCGGAAACCACATTCATGTCGACGATACCACATTGTAATGAAGTAACTAACGCCAGGGAAGAGGCCTCCTTCGGCAATGCCCAAAAAGATACGACAGGTAATAAGTCCACCCAAATTTTTTACTAGGCCCATACAAGTCATAGTTAAGCCCCATGAGATGATGATAATTGTTAACCAGACACTAGGACGTAGACGCTTCATCAAAATATTACTTGGAACTTCTGCAATAACATAAAAAGGAAAAAAAACTGCCAGTGCAAAGTTGTAATCAAGATCCTTCATGCCGAGGTCTTCCTCAAGTCTAACCAATCTTGCATTTCCCACATTGGAGCGGTCCAAAAAACAAAAGCTTGTTCGTTTTAGTAGCTTTCTCAATGTGGTGAGTGGGATTAGTGAGCTTACAGATATAATAATGCTAGAAAAGGAACCAAATGAACGTCAAGTTTCCATAAAAGTCTTCGAGTCTCAGCTTGATTGAATCTAGTTGCTGGATCATCTGATTTGATGATAGTTGAATCGGTCGAATCGGTCAAATCGGTCAAATCGATATTTTTTTCTAAATATCCGGCATCTGAAAGATCAAGATCTAGCTCTGGTCTAGGATGAGGAGTCATGGCGCTTCAACTAGACTCTTAACTTGAGAGTAGGAGAAGTGCTAGTGTGAAAGATGGAGTTGGACATGAAGAAAAAAAAGTCGTAGAGGAAAATTTGAGGAGATGCATATTTGTGAGGAGTAAAAAGCTCCTACATCCAATCGGGCAAGTCTTTTAAATTTCAGTATCACAAAATATCTGGGTAGTTGTTGCACAGTTGGGGCTTATTACCCAGTCTAGTATATGGAATTTGAAGTGGGAGTAGATAAGGATGGATTTTTTTTTTTTTTTTTTCCCACAGGAGTACGAGGGCACCAAAAAAAAAAAAGATAGGATATAGTTAAAAGCTATTGATAAGATGCTTTCTCTTTCCCTCTCTCCTTCTCTCCCTCTCTCCTTCTCTCCCTCTCTCTCTCTCTCTCATCCCATACTCATATGTTTTATGTTTTACTCTGTCATTACATCTTTTTGTCCTTTGATAAGAGAGTGTTAAAGAAATAACTCGTGAAATTCAAGCTCATTATTCTCTTAATCACAGAGAATAAAGTGACACAAATAACAAGTTCTTGTCGAGACAAAATTTAAAATCTCACACGTCGCTCTGATCATAAGTCGNTACAACCTATTCCCCACCAAAAAAAAAAAAAAAAAAAAAAATAATAATAATAATGCACGTAAGCGGTAACCCCTCACCAAAAACTGTTTACCACAACTGTCGTCCTCAGGTTTTGATTCTTTCAACATCAACTCAATAATCACATGCACAACAATAAAACGTCTTGTGTCTCACGTGCCACCGCGTACAGATTACATTACTTAGTACCTGCCAATTAAAATCAGTGAAGACGGAGCTAGAAAAACCGTTCTATCTAATTCCTCATGGCCCTCCCGCTACCATTAGGTTTAACACCGACAGAAGTAGCATTTCTCTGCGAAATGGAAATGATCACGGTCATTCCACGTCAACGACTTGAGAGTCTGAACTTATTGGGTGTGAGATGACCCTCTTCTCAATTAACCGCCCCTCCAACCAACACACGAGTGATTGACAACAAAGTAATCAGGGCCCAACATCATCTTTACATCCCCCCCGTCGATCAACTCTCCCACTCTGGCTTGCACTGCTTCTTAAACGTCAAAAAAGAGCCAATATCCTGCCCCCTCCATGGCTTCTATATTCCTCTCTTGAACGTATTCTTCAATATGAAACAGAGGTAACACCACTTACATTTTCACCACCTCCTCCTCATCCATATCCTATATCGACCCATCCTGCCGATACTGATCACATTTCTCCTCCATTTCTCCCATCTTCTACCGCAAATTCTCCACCAGATTATCTTCCTTATCACTGGCTAGAACTTGGCGAAATCTTACTTGATGCGTGCAGTGATGATATTCCAGATGCCGAGAGAGTGCGAGGACTCCTTCGTGACTTGAGGGAAGTAAGAATGGCTAAGATGAGAAGTAGTGTGAAAGATCTAGAAATTGGTGGCATAAGCAGTCTCCGCGGTGTTGGGGCAATGGAGGTCGCAGAAGGTCGGGCATTTATTGTAGGCGTCATGGATGGTTTGAAGAAACTCGGAGCAAGTAGAGACATGGCACGACAAGAAAGAGAAGAAGATGATGGAGATATGGACGTCGAAGAAGAAAGTGACACTGACATGGCCTTGGTATGAGACTTAAATCAACCATGAATGCTCACGTCGGCTGGAAAGATTCTGCGATGTGTTGGGTTGGGAACACAAACGGCGTTCGTTGGTTAGAAGAATTCTGTATGTTACAAGGGGGAAAAAAATAAAATAAAATAAAGCTAGGATGTGGTCAGTACGGAAGTTTTGGTGCATTATCACTTGGTGGATTTTCAGGTTTGTGGGATAAACGGTTGTAATTTACTTCTCGCAATCTAACTATTACCTATTACTATTATTTACTATTACTGTATATTATTAATTATTAATTATTAATTATTAAATATTATTAATACTACTTACTATTGCTACTACTGAACCAATCCCAAGGAAACCACATCACAGGATTCATTTCTTCTTAAATGTGACTGTGTTATCTAGTACTACCGGAAATGTCGAAAACATGTTAACTCTGTCATCAGTTCTAATCATCGGCTGATGCCTCAATCCGACGCCCACTATCTCCCCTGATTTTAGTCTCAATATTTTCAACAGCATCAACTTGACAAAATGAAAAAAAAAAAAAAAAATACCTGCATGTAAGCAACTGGCGGTAGTAATTAAAACTGCTTAGGCCTGAGGCATGAGCAAAATAAACATTCGTCGTGTGTATAACATAGCAAGCACATCGAGGATAAGGCCATTCCGAGTGCTATTTGTTCCAGGAAATCTTCCGTTAGTAATTAGGCTAGAGACTATTGAACTCTTCATTTTGAAAAATTCTTTTAGTTTTATTCTATTCTCATGCATCTTCCCGTCATGAAAAGCTATTTGATTCTTTTCAAAAAAAAAAAAAATAAAAAATGAAAACTTTTAAAACTTTCTTCGCTTTATATAAGCAATAACATTTCAATGTATGAATCCGGGATTATTAATTTATCATCCTTAGCCCTTCTCAATAATTATAGATGCAAATATGAATATTTTCTTTTTTCTTTTTTCTCTCAAGACAAATAATCTTTGACAATCGATTCAATTTTAATAAATATCGGCAAGGTTCCGAGTAACTTTTGTTTTTCTTTCCCGTCGAATCGGATTCTATAAAGGGAAGCATATACTTGTAAGTTATAGATAAATTTTTGGTGCTTGGTCGGCTTGACCATTATTATCAATGTTCCAAATAAACGAATTATTTCTTTATTCATCAGAAAAGAAAATCCTTGTCTTCTTATTTCAGTAGATGAGTCAATTATTCATTCATTGAGTTTGTAACTAAAAAAAAAATACGCGTGGTATGTATTGATTCTTTGTAATATACCAAAAGATTGTTAAACACTTGGATTATAGATTGTGATAAGCAAAATTGTATGTGATAAAGAAATTCGGTTTAAAAGTTTCCAATTGAATTGATTAAATCAAAAACCGATTGCATATCGGTAGTGTTAGTACTCAAAGTTCCCTTAATGGATAATTACTAAGATGGTACGTTTCAGGGAGCTGGCATGGATAAAGACCTGAGTTCTTTTCAGCCAATAGTTACCAGAATGATACATCTCAGTTTCCGAGTTCCTATCCAGTTTATTACTATGCTGGTATATCCCAGATACTGAACTCCCACCTACAAATTGACCGAATTAATCAGCTGTGATGGGCCTTATATACGTCGTCTAAGTTGAAATCAAGAGTATTTGTGAAAGACTTCAACTCGAATAACTCAATGAATGAAGTTTTTATTGAATAAATAAAAGTAAGAATTGCGTGAAGACCATGTACATAGAGAGAAAATGGTCTTATATAGGTATTCTGATGCGCTCCCTCGAATCCCACTGAATTCCATAGAATTTCAATTCTTCATATTGATCAAAGATGCTCGAAACACTTTCCAGAACATAGAATATTCTACATTAATCTTGTTAGTTTCTAAATATGAGTTGGGAATGATTGTTTATCATTCTTGCTTGTCGATCGTCAATAGACTGAAGAAAGCCGATAAACGGTAACTAAGCGATTGAAGATTTGTTGTGATATCGTGATTTAGTATCATAAGGTTTCAATACTGCATCTTTTATATATGTTTTAGTTGCTTTCCTTGTTAATCCAAGTATACTTTGTAGTGATTAAGAAGTCAGTCTATCTAACCATACAATTATAAAGGACGACTTGCGCATATATTCCACAATCTTGAAGAGATCAGGCCGGAACTTAGACCAACAGCACCAATCGTAAAAGAAAATCAAAAAAGAATATGAGTTTACACGATTAAATATGAAGAACATAGATGATCTAGCAAAATGAAAGGAAGGAGAGATTGAGGCCAAAAATATTCTGCTTAGACCACTTTGCCATACTGTTCGACCGCAAAACTTCCGACAAATTTCAGCAAAGCAGATATTTGATACAATAGCATTGAAACGAGAAGAAACTTCGTCGGTGCCATATGATACAGCTGTGAGAAACCTTATAGGAACAAAGTTTACGATAATCGAGGAATAATGCGACGGATTCATGCAACACTATCTTAGTGTAAATAGTGTAGCAGAGTCGATGGTTGCTGACAAAACGCAACCTGACAATGCCAATCCATATAAAATTCCGGCGGGATTTGCAAGCTCTTTGTTCGTGATAGGGACCGAGTGTGTAAATTGGCTAGACACTTGGGAGGCAAACTAAGGTTTTTTGATAGCAAAAACAAATATTTGTCATAAGAAGAGCTGATGTCATCCATCAGGCAATATTGGAAACTCTAAATCAAATCTCTCGGGGAAGAATATGGTAGCGATAAGTGCAGGAAATGGGAAATGTGCAGTTGATGAACCTGATGACAAACGTCAGCTCTGTGGGCATCACCACAGTAACAGGGACTGTTACCGACAACACCCAGAACTGAGGCCATCAAATAAACGGTCGAATAAAAAAGGTAACTTTAAGAAGAAAGCTACTGTAAATAAGGCAATACATGATCAGAATGTAATTGATAGCGATACTGATGAATATGAAGAGGTTTCTGCCTGTAAATTAGCTAAAGCTGCATCAGCGAAATTAATAAAGAATCCTCTATCTTATGACAATGGTGCATCGCATCATTTTATTCGCAGTGAAAATGATTTTATCACTCTTAAGAAATTAAAAAGGCTTTTTAAATTGGACCAAGTTGTAGGCTCATCACAACTAACGCACCAAGGCACAAGCCGACTTGCTATAGCTAATATAGTGTTAGAGCATGGAGAAGCATTACTTTCTCCAAAATCAGCTTGTACCATAATCTGAGCAGGAAAACTAAAAGAAAAACATGGAATTGCCTTAGCACATGCAAATGAATTACTTGTGTGCATAAAACATAACACACCTATAGCACGTCTGGCAAATATCAATAACGTTCTTTACATGAAGCCTCTAAGATTAATCAAGACCAAAAATATGGGCTGCAATGTTGCAGCACCAAGTATAGCAAGGATCCCACAAGTCACTGACGCACATTACTGGCATCAACGCCTTGGACATCCAGGACAGCAAATTCTAAAGAAAACTGCGCAAAATTCATTGGGAATAGGTGATATCGACCTCACACAGCTTATTACTTGTGAAACATGCCACCTAAGCAAGTCGCAAAGATTCATATCAAGGGAATCTAGACCTATACCAGGTGAGCCACTGGATGGAATTTTTATCGATACTGTAAGGAAATTGACCGCAGTTTTCAATAATTATCAATATTGCGTTATACTCACAGATGAAAAGACACGGATGAGGTGGTCAATAACTGCGGCTACAAAAGATGAGATAGCGCCGCAACTGATACAATCGATTGAATACCAACACCATCAGTTTGGAAAAAGAGTACGCATAGTTTTCAGAGACGGAGGTTCCGATTCAGTCGCATAAAAGAATACTGTGAAAAACAAAGTAATCGAACAGATATCTCTGCTCCATACACACCGGGACAAAATGGCGTAGCTGAGAAAAGCACACCCCATAATAATTGACACCCGCATACCACCATTCTTCTGGCCTTGGGCAGTGGAGCATGCATACTTGATTACTAACCGGCTTTACTGCCTAAGAACAAAAAAAAAAAAAAACCAATAGTTGACTTTCTTCACGGCTTAAAACAACCACATCATAGTAAAGTTGATTTCACTTATTTACCGCGGTTTGGCTGCAGAGCATATAAACTGATCAATCAAAAGCCGGGAAAATTCGAAACAAGATCAAAAAAAAGGGTGGTTTATTGGACTTCAAAAAAACACCAGCAAAAACTATCTCATCTACCATCCTTCTTGGACTTCAAAATATGACTGGAAATGGGTTGAAAGCTGCAAACCTCATGTCACTTCTAAGGAGGCCATCATTTTTCGGTGACATGCTCGATTCAGTTGACAAACAGAAATCCACGAACTATTAGATCAGTTAAAATCTTATGTCTATGGATAATATATAAAACAGTACAATACAAAATCTTCTTCAGCGCAATCAAATCTTCAATAAGTTTGAGGGGGAGATACAGTATTTGTCAGGTGGTCGAGAAGCTACTAGTTCCTGTAATTTACCTGCAATATCCATCGAGCAAGAAGCAAAGAAGTCAGAAGCATCGAATCCACCACTTATTGTTCCAACAATTTCAAAAGATAATATCATAAAACCGCAAGCTGACCCACCTAAAAAACTCAGAACTAGACTTTTCAAAGTCATTAAATATTCAACTAGCTCCGACTACCCCAGATATACGAGATCAAGAATGGTTACAAGGTTCAAAAAATCTAAGCGAACAACGTTCATTGCAAGACCAATTAGACTTACCTCCAACTATAGATGTCAACGATAATGATAGTGACTACGCACCCTCCAACTCATCTGAGCAGTCTGATCATGAAAATAAGTCAAATATCTACAAGACGACAGTTAATCAACAAGATAAAGACCTAGAAGTCCTAAAGGAAGATACAAGCTATAAAATCTCTGATCAGGGGGAGTAAGGAAGAGTAATTGATGACAATGAATCTGAGGTGATGGTTTATGATAAACTCATGACAGAATGGAATGAAGTGCCCAAAAAAGCCAGTAAAAAGCGAGAACTCTCGCCCCAAGTAGATAACTCTCACACAAGAAGCAGGAGAATTGGCCTTGAAGGTCCGAAGTACGATCAAATGATGACCGGATGGGATGAGATCCACTCAATGACTGGAAAAAAGCGACAGCACTCACCCGAGCCCCCAATGATGTTAGTTAAACGTGGAAGACCAGTGAAGAAGATAGACTATTACAGACTACATCATGGAACAGCAGCAAGGTCACAAAATGATCCAAAGTCATGGGCAGAAGCAATGAGCAGCGATAATGCAGAGCTATGGCATCAAGCTACCATAGAAGAATGTCGCTCTTTAAAAGATACAGGAGCCATAGAAGTTATGTCACGGAGTCAACATTCCAAAAGACCGTATAACTATGAGATTTAAATGGGTATTCAAGAAGAAAATTTTTGCCGACGGATCTCTTGATAAATACAAGGCCAAATATACAGTGAAAGGATTAATTGAGCGGTCAGGAATAGACTATAACGAAACGTTTTCACCAACAACGCGAGCAGAAACTGAACGTATCATGCTAGCTCTTGCACATAGATTTGGCTGGCATAGACAACAAGGAGATGTGCCGGCAGCTTTCTTAAATCCCGATATTGATCTAGATTTATATATAGAGATGCCGAAGGAATTTAAAGAAGAGGGCAAAATTATTCAGATACACAAAGGACTCTATGGGCTCAAGAAAGCTGCAGCTCTTTGGTACGATGATGTAAAAAGCTTTCCTTGCTAAACAAGGAAATTTATCCAACTACAACTGACGTATGCCTCTACTCAAACAAGCAAAAAGATCTATTTGCAATAATACATGTTGATGACTTTCAAATCATTGGACCCAATATTGACAAGATCCAAAATCTAATGAGTGCCTTAAACAAGAGGTATAAATTAAAGTCGATAAAATCATATCTATTTCTCAGGATACACATTAGCAACCCTGTTAGAAATACACTCAAATTATCACAAGGACAATATGCCTGAAAACTGCTTGCAAGACATGGACTGTAAAATTTTAAATCAACAAAATCACCACTAGAACGGCTATTAGAACCTAACAGTCTTGAATGCCAAATTCATAAGAAAACAGAGTATAATTCTATTTATTATTGGTGGACTGCAATATTTAGCTAATAATACTAGACCAGACATTGCGCACGCTGTCAATCATCTTGCAACATTCTTAGTGAATCCGTCTGAGCATCACATCTCCGCAGCAAAAAGAGTACTTCGATTTATATCAGCTGATTTAGACAAGGCAATATTGGAATTTGCAGGTAGGAACTCAGGGGCTGAGCTATACCAGCTACTTGTTGAAACTGGTA
>JAHYSP010007255.1:10289-20340 GCA_019455505.1 Pleochaeta shiraiana | reverse complement strand
CCCAAAAAACATATTCGCCCACCCCCCCCTTTGACAAAATTATGCTGCGACCACATTTTCAAATGATATTATCACCCCATCCATAATTTACTGGCACTTTTCACAATTCCATCTATTCGCTACCCTGGAAGAAAGTCTGATTTTAACAACACTTAAAAACATATCGAGTTGGCGCAATTCCTTAATCCGCTTTTTATAATAATATTCTATGTATTTAAGATCTTAAAAAAATTACTTCATTCACAGACACATATGCACTAGCGTTCAAAAATTCTACATGTTTCTATCACATTGGATAAATCTTAATTGTAACTTAACAAAACCCTGCATGAAAATTAGTATCTCTAAATTCTAAGCAGTTCTAAGTCATTTTTCGAGCAGCAAGACAATTTTTTTCCACAAAATTGATGATGAATTGTACAATTTGCTGGGGTGTTTGCAACAGGTGACCGTGTGGAATTTTTGAACGCGTAATTCTAATTCCTAGTATCAGCCCCATTTGCCTTTGTTACAGCCACAATTATTGATGGCAAACTTACAATTAATGATTGACATGAATTTTTGTGGATATTTTTTCTTGATACTTCCACTTTTTCCATCAATCCATGCATACTATTGGGTGGTTCCGGGTACTACCCAAGTCGGCGTTTGACCAGACACCAAAGGTTCTCAATTGGGTTCAAGTCAGGCGATTGAGATTGCCATTTCATGTGGTTTATGCCCGTAGAAGCTAGTTAATTCTTTGTGGTCCTGGAAGTATGCTTGGCATTGTTGTCTTGTTGAAATAAAATGTCATTTTTGCCGTTGAAAAGTAGCAAATTCGCCACTTGATCGACGGTTGGAACCAAACAAGTAATCAGAATCCCAATTAACTGCTCTGAATCCATCCTACTAACTTCACGACCCATCCCACCGACATCAAGCCAAGTCATACAGCCCCAAATCATCACGCTACCACTCCCAAATTTTGAGCGTCTCTTGGACCACTTCTGGTGGATGGTTTTCTGGCTCTTTAGACCAGGCGTATCTGATTTCATCGCTATTAAGCCTGTTGATCTTAGTTTTATCCGACCAAATGATTCTTTTCAAATCTTCTAGAGTCCAGTTTTCGTGTTCTAAGGCTCACATTTATCGGGCTCTTTTGTGCGCCTTCGATAGCTTTGGTTTTTTAACCCTTTTGATTGCCCTCAGACCCTGCTCTTTCAAAGCGCGCCTCACTAGAAGAGGAGAAAATTTATATTATCTCTCTATGTTGATAGTTCTTGCTGCTTCCACTGCTGTTTTCATCCCACCATTAACCACCAAATGAGCCTGAGCTCGTTTGTCTCAAGACGTTAATTTGCTAGGTCGTTCGCGCATGGGCAGTGATATATAATCTAGTAACTAACTGCAATATTTAGCCTTCTTGGATTTACCACAACCCACAATTTTTGATATTTCTTCTACTATTTTACCCTCATCGAGTAAAGTAGTTATGAAGGATATTTGGTCTTGTAAAAGCTTTCTCATCGTGAAATAATCTGAAAAAATTGATTTAAAATCGTTTGTGACTGCTACAAATAATTATAAGCTACTTATACAGATGATTTAAAATTGTTGGCGTGATGCAGGTTCAATTTTTTTGACAAGTCTCATGGCCCAAAAACAACACTAAACTATACCAAGCGAGGAAGTACTATCAGCCCTCATCGAAAATATTCGGCCACTTTTAAAATCTCTGTATTTTACTTCGAAAATATATTCGAAATATAAAAAATGGAGGTAGATCTAATGTGATGTAGTGTTTTAGATAAAAAGAAGATTGGAGAACTGATTTTGTTCAGGGTCAAAATAGAAGTCGATTTAGATGGAATGATGTTGTCACCGAAGGATTTCGACGAGAAAGGAATGACAGAGGTTGGCGATACTCGGAGCCTGTTATGAATCGTATCAGGTTGAGAGTCAAAGCCAGAAGGCAGTAGAGGTTAAGCTGTGAGTCACTTAATAGATGTCTCAGATACAAAGGATAAACGCAAGATGGGACTTCTCTAATGATGTGATCGAAGTAGATCAAAGATAAAGTTAACCAAGTGATCGAATTAAGTATATCAAAGTAAAAGTGGTATTAGATACAATTCTTGATAAAACAAAGTTGCTCAGCTCAATATTGAACGAAGCAGAATCTAGATGTTGTATACACGAATTTCCTAATTCCAGCTCCCTGTACAATTTAATAAAAGATCAACGTCTTGAAATTACCATCCTGTTAGCTCCAAAAATAACCTTCACATCATAGCCACGAGCTACGCGAGGTACGCGAGGTACGCGACTACCTCATTAGCGAGATATTTATACGTGAGCCGAAATCACTTCATGACAGAGCCGGAAGTTGTCTGGAAGTGGAAAAGGGATCACTCAACTCGGAATAAGTTGGCACTCCCTAACCTAAATATTAATTATTCAACAAAGAATAAATTATATTTGTGATTTGTGTGTCTGATTTTCCTCACATTTATAATATCACATTACTAATTAGGGATACGGAATTATGAAAGGTGGTAGAGAATTGTAAAAGGGTGGCAAAATCATTTTAAAAGGTGTGTCAACATAATTTTTGTCAAGGAGGGAGGGATTTAAAGTTTCCCTTTATGTAATTGTAAAGTATTACACAACCATAAATAAATGCTAGACAGATGATCGAGGTATGTCTGGTTAATCCTGGGTTGGTAATTTTCCTTGGATGGGTTTTCACGAATGAGGGGAGACTGTTGGTGAAGGAAAAGCGAACATACTTCATAGCGGAATCTTTAAATGGAAACTGAGGCATGAGTGTACCTACTGTCAAGTTGAATCATTCCTAGCACTGTCGCCTCTAACATGTATCTATTAGATCTCTTCCTCTCATTACATCTAGATAGTTCTGAATAATAATCAATAAGTAGTTAAAATAATCATTATCTGTTATCACTCCAAAGCCTTCCTTTCAATATTCCCTGCGTAAGCTCTAATCTTCACAACAAATACGCGTCATATTGACCAGGCTGTAATTGAATTCTCACAGATTTTATCTCAGATTTCACCAACCTAAGCGCCCCACTCCAGGGGTACACAAAAAAAAGGAGTTTTCCGGAAAAGGAAAAATTCAACTGGATCAAGAAGCACGTAAAGAGTTTGAAAATCAAAAACAGTCTCACAAAGTTGTTAACGTTAGGATCACCAAACAAACCGTTTTTCATGAACAAAAGGAAGAACACAAACAAACTGATTACTCCAGAGAAGGACGTCAACATTGACCCTGTGGCCGAGCTCGAGGAATAGGAAGGGTCTACGATTTTGAAGTGGGACGAGTCGGAGAAAGAGAAAAGAATCGAGGATGCGGTAGCTGCGGAGTTCTTCAGCGGGTATTTCGGCGAGTCAAAGCGTGTGTCCAGTGTCGGAGGCTTTGTCCACCTTAAAAATCGGGCTAGAGGAGATGAAGGAGCTGGGGTCAAAGTTAGACTTCTGGGCCTCGTTTGGAAAGAAGAACGCCACAACATACAGGATCGACATAATAAAAAGGTTCGATGCCGCAGGCTTGTCCGGCAAAGAGCGCTTTATGATCTACTTCCTGTTCTCGGTGACAAAATATCAGTCGAGAGTGTTGAAAGCCCTTGACCAGATGGAAAACAAATCGATGGACTGGTTCGTAAAGGTCAGAGCCTTCGTCGAATCTCAGATCACTCAGTACACTACCCAGGCCGTATATACAAAAAAATTTCCAGCCGAAAACCTTCCCTCGACCAACCCCTGTATTGATATACTGTGCTTTGTCATCTCCTCAAGCTTCGCCGAAGTGACCCTCACCAACCTGTACAGAAGGCCCACCACGTCGCAATTGAATTTGAACGAAGCAGTCCAAACCATGGCCAAATAGGGGTACAAGTACTACATTGAGCATATCGTGACAGGGACCAAGAATACGGAAGCAAAAATGAAGGGGCTGGAGGAGCAGATGAGGGAGAAGTATTATGCAAGCCTGGCGACCGATAAGTACAGACTGGTGATGACCAACATGTCGGAGATGGCAGGAAATTCAGTGGACGGATCGTACTCGGAGGAAGACCTGGAGTCCTACATATTGTCGACCATGGTGGACTTGGGCAAGGCCAAGGTGATGGAAGACGGCAGCATCGCGGAGGTCAAATAAGTCTAATTAAAGATTTGGATAATATGTAGTAGGATCGATTGATCTTGGTAACAAAAGAGCAAGTCCAGAATATATCAGTTAAGTATCTAAATCTGCTGAACTACGCAGGATTGGATATGATATATATGCACGGAAACCAAATAGAGAGTTTAACAACCAACGCATCATCTTACCTAGGAGGAACTTCTACCACAGAGAAATGAAACAAACTGTTCTAGTGTTGTGACAGCTTGTTATCCGATGTAGTCCTGCAGTCTGTACTGTTCAGCACAGACGTGCACAAATCTATAATCCGGGAAGGTATGTGGAATATTTCTGCCTTAGGCATCGAGATATAACAGTATTTTCTACTAGACTCTCGCAAGTACCAGAATGGAACTAAAAGATCAATCTGTGATACAGCGGAATATTCTAGTAGATTCTCACAACTACCATAGTGGAGTTACGAATTGATCGAGGAGGTTTTTAGCTTCTTTTCAGGAATATATATAGCACTTGATTTGGACAACAGATAGTTTTCTCTTCATAGAGAATTTAAAATTCTTGCCTTTCTGTTTACAATTGCTTCTGTTTTTATAATCAAACCGTAACAATTGTTAATTAATTGTTATTACAAGCATGAGTTCCGTGTTCCAACTAAGACCTTTATACTTTAACAGTTTCGCTACTAACCTCGCTTACGATTCGCTTCTCTTGATTGATTGAATTACATTTAACGCCAAGTAGGCACATGGGATAAGTCCGGCCTTTGAACCCTTCAAAGAGCGCTTGGCTCGCCTGCGCAGCCTAAGGCCACCAGGCGTTTCTATCGTCTTATCGACAATCGTAATATTCTAAATCAACAGATTTGTTTTTTATTTTTTTTTTCCTGTTCTTCCTCCCCTCCAATATTCACTCAGAGTCCCCTATTACTCCGAACCACGTCAAAACCATACTACTCAAAAAAACATAAAACTGACAATAAATAAACAAAAATAGGTGATACGCCTGTCTTATCCGTACGATTGTGCCTCTTTGAACCATCTTCCAAATGCTCGCGCTCCAGCTTTTGACTCAAGAGTCTACTTTAATATTGCCCTCTAGACCTCGCGAAGTCTTAGAGCAGGGTTTTCGTATGCCCCTTTGTCTGTCGCATGTGAAAGGGTGCTCCGGGGATCTTTCCTCGCCGCAATCGCAAAAGAGGACTGTATCTTAGTACTTAAATCTTCCGTGGTAGGCCGCGAAGTCGCCGTGTCCCGATCGTGCCGCTAGGAGCAGGCCTTAACTTTTTCGAGACAGTAGTCTTATTTTTTCGGGCATACTCCCACTCATCTGAATTCCGAAAAATTTGTACCGCTCGGGAGCATTGCTATGCCAGTAACTCGATGTAATAGCCTCGTATCGTTCGTTTAGAAGTCTTGTTGTCCTTGAGACTAAGGTTTTGAAGCGCCTGATGGGTTCGCTGCAAGCTGTCTTCGCCAAGGCATCAGCCCGTTCGTTCCCGGAAACACCTGCATGTCCTGGGATCCATCTCACATTAACAGTCCCTGTCTGTATTCCTGCTATTCCCTCCCTTTAAAGCCAGCTGTCTCTTAGTGCCTGAAATTCCGCAATCTGTCTAGAACTGGACGATGTCCAGTGCCCAATGTGTAAGCGCAGAGCAGCTTCCTAGTTGTCAAGTAGTACTGTGACGTTGGTGGCTTATTTTGCCATTGCGTGCTCGGTGGCCGCTTTTAAACCTCCGGCAGTGTGACGGCCAATGAGCCGAAGTTTTCCTGTAGCCTGCAGATGCCCGTGCAGACTACGTATACTAGTAAGATAATGCACAAGTGTTGCTTCACTACCAGAATATTCCGTACGCTCACTGCAATTTTACTAGACTATTCTAAGGACAACCTCATTGATGTTGTCATCAGCGTAAACAAGGTTTCAAGCACTAAATCTTCTTAAGGTCCTATTTTAGAGAACAAAAGGGGCTTGCATAGACGTGTATAAATATAGGACTGTAAATTACTGTAAATTACCTCTCTNCTCGCAACCTCAGTGGTTGGTCCACGGTATATAAAGTAGCCTGCCCCGGCTTTTTCCTTGTCCAGAGATCCGTCTGAATATACCAAAAGGTCCAATATGCCTACTTCCCCTGAGGCTATCCATTTCTGATGTCCAAGTAGCCTCTGTCTTCGGCCCATAGCACCGATTTCTGTCTTTGCTGTGGTACTATCAATTCTGCGCCAAAGAGATGCGGTGAGTCGAGTGAAAGTTCTAGAGGCTGCCGGCGTCTAATCCATCGAAAGTAAGGGGAATTATATCGTATTCATAAGGGGTGTTAGGGGTCAGTTGCAGCGACTCGTACAGCTAGGCGGTCGTGAGTACGTTCGAGCCATGAAATGGCTGGGCTCCAGCCCGTTTTACGCAGGAGCGCCGAGGCAGGGGTGGTTTTATAGACAGGAAACACAGCTCGGGCCGCTCGATTGATAGTCCTCTGAACTTGATGTATTATCCAAGATGATATCTTTGGCCCGTACCAAGTCTCAGCACCATATAAGAGCGTCGCAAAGGCGACTCCCTGCATCGCCTGTCAGAGTAGGGCTGGGCGTGCTTCTCTTACTGTATTATTAATACGCTTGACGTGGTCCGTAACGACGCGGCACCGCTGGCAGGCTCTGCGCACATGTTCTTTGAATGAGAGTTTCCGGTCGGAGAATACTCTTATCCATCGTGTATAGTCATTAAGTGTAATGACAGTACCTTCTATCTGTAGCGAGGGCTCCGTATACTTCGTGGCGGAGTTTGGAAAAGGGGGGCAGTGTTATGCCAGTTAACTATCTTGTAAACATTTTTTAAGGACTCTGAATTCTTAATTTTCGCTTCCCAGTATGATCTTTTGGCCCGTCTGACAGCATTCCGAAGTTCGCGCTTCTCATATTTAGCTCGACCAGGCCGTCTTGTCCTGCGGTACCTACGTGAAGCTGTTCTGTACTCTTCATTACACCAGGTCGACCCTCAAAAATTTCCCTTAGTACGAGGGTAGGCCGCCTGTAAGGCCGTGTGTATAGTCTGAGTGATATCCTCGGCTTCAGTTTCAATATCTGCTACGGTCTGCATGATTAGGAGGTCCTGTCTCTCGCCAAGAAGAGCCTTGAAAAGATTCTCGTTGAGTGAGCCATATCGTAGGCGCCCCATTGTGTACTGGTTCAAGTCCCCCCTGCAAAGGAACTGTTGAAATTAAGGTTTCGTGATCTGATGTAGTATGGAATTCCGGCGCGACTTCGCATTTTGCTCCTGCGAGATTAGAGAACGCAAAATCTAGGGTGCCTCCCCTATTGTGATTAGAGACATCTGCCGGGCTGAGGATGCATAGGTCTTTCTCCCTTATCCAGTCGAGCAAGGCGACTGCTTTATTGGAATTATTGATGGCGTATGAGTCCCAGGCAGGATGTCTTAGATTGAAATCGCCGCCAACAAATTCAGGTCATTCTGGGGAGTCTAAAAGCAATTTTAAACCCTTGACGGAACCTATGAAGTTCGCCAGGGCGTTGTAAACATTCCAAATAGCCGTTTTTCGCCCGCGCCCGCATGAAATGGCGATTTTTACTCAATCAGAGGTAATATTGACAGTGGTCTGATATGGCTGGATCCCCTATGCTTTACGGACGTAGTTTAGGGCTCTAGGGCGTTGTTGCCATTCCAAGAGGGGTGAAAATGTCATGAAGTTTGGGTGGGATATTGATCGCCTCGCGGATAAATCTCTGAGGATCCAGGGCTCCTGTATTAGTAAAATGACGATTTAGTTGTCCTGTGCGAGTTGTAGTGCAACACTATGTGCATTTGCGCCTCTACCCACGTTTGATTGTATGATACGTATCCTTCGTTTTTTTGCGGATTTTTGCCTCCTTATCATACTTAGTTGGATGAGATTGGGTGTTCGGCCACGCCCTCAGAGACTGGAGCAGTGTATTCTTGGAGACGATTAAGAGACTGAGCAAGCTCTTTTCGGCCCGCTGCGTGGATATGACGTAATTGTGCCCCAGTATGGCGGATGAAAACGCCATGGTCTCGGCGTGGTCGGGCAGGGCAGGAAACGTCGGTGGAGCTATGGGGACCCTGATAATTCAGACATTGTAGTGGATGGGTGCAAGGGCCCTCGTGAGCGTTCTTCCCGCAAGACCCGCATTTATACTGGCGGGCACAGGTCCTAGTAATGTGGAAGCCAAAGCATTTGCTGCAAGTAGTCAGTTAGCTTCGATGTCGAACACACTGTATGCCTGTTGCTTATCCAAATAGCTACATTCGTGATGGTAACTTGTGCGCCTTGGCTTCTGGGACGTGTATTCGTATATAACCGGCTGGGCTGGCAGATTCAATTGAACGTTTGGTCCATGCTAGATGACGGATGGGTATTGTGTCCTTTATGGCCGATATGGCAAATTTTGACTGGAGAAGGTCCTTGACTGGGTCGATAGCCTCCTCTAAAGTGGCAACTTTCTTTGGAACAGGCCCCACAACAAATGTAGTCCAAATTTCCTGCCTTTCTACTTTGGCGTTGCCGAATTGTGCAGCGATAGCGTTTTTGTGATCGAGAATACTTCCCGCTTTAGCTGAAGTGGGTGCTAGTATTGCGATTCCTGAGAGAACTTGCCATGCGTCTACTACTAGCTCTGGGTCGGGGATAAGCGGTTGGACTTGCTGTCGGAGTAGGAATGGCTCCGTTTTGCGAGCTTCATGTTGACTGTCAAGAGGGATCATTAAGCGCTTATATTCTTTACTTTGGTGCTGCGGGGCGGAGGGTATTCTCGGTGACCAGCGGAGGTCGACAATTGTGCCATTTATGTTCCCAGTAGCGGCTTTAGCGGCCCGAGTATTTATTTTACAATTGATCTCATTGTCTTTCAGCCCCGCTGTAGTTATTGAGTTTTTGCAAAACTTTTCCCCGCGGATTGCCCGGGACACTCCATTGGAAATTATGGCAAGAAAGTCAGCTCCTGCTCCAGGGCAGACGTTCTCCATTTATTCCAGTTAAGGACCGACTAGGTTTAGTAGTCCTCTAGCCAATGACATAAGGTTAATGGCCTGTTGGTTTTCTTCTTGGGGCTTCGTCGTCTGATTCTAGCTGTCTTTTTTGCGATAGGTGTTGTTCCAATTCCGTGGTGCTTCGGAAAAAATCATCGGCGGGATCGTAGTGAGACGGCTTGAGGGGTGTTTCTGAATAACCGCTGAGATTTGGGAGGTTGTCGAAGTCTATATCGGCGTTGGCAAAACTCAGGGGGGCAGCACAGCCTGCGGACCCTGAGACGTAGCAGTGCTAGATATTACTACGTTGAGTTTCGAAGCGGAGCGAGATAATGTAGCAGCTGATAGCTGCCCTCGCCCGGAGTTTTTGACATGTTTTTGAATGCGCTTCGTGTCATCCACAATCTCGGACACACCGCGTCTTTTGTCGCGGGCCGGAGGCGCCATACCCTCTGTTTAGACTATACACGCAGATTTTTGAGTATACTTATCGAGAGAGCTTTGGGGTACTGATTTAAAATGTATGCTGTGTGTTCGCTTCTCTAGTTCTGGTCCAAACAGAATGCTAGTGGGGTTTATCTTGTGACAATACGAATCTGAAGTAAGAAATATCAGATGAATAAAACTTGAAAAAGTGACCATCACAAGATGGTCATGGGGTCGGATAGTATGGTGGTATACCGTTCAGACCGTTCTCCCAAGTAAAGTCTGGGCAGCCTGGGCATCTACCCTACTTGAGACAGAAGATGGTTGGTTCGAATCTAACAGACCCTTCCACAACCTCGCGGTGGATGTGTACGGGATAATGGAGATATGTCTAGTTAATCCAGGGTTTGTAATTTCCTTGTATGGGTGTTCACGGATGAGGGGAGACTGTTGGTGAAGAAAAAGCGAACA
>JAHYSP010007237.1:9121-20703 GCA_019455505.1 Pleochaeta shiraiana | reverse complement strand
ATGAATTTTAGATACAGGACTAGGGCGCTTAATCATTGCTGCCACTAGATGAGATAGCTGATGACTCCCCAAGTTAATGGGTGTGAAAAGGATAGGAGACAGTCCGACCCCAAGACCCCTGACCGCCTATAACAACCACTGCATCCGCTACCAACAACTGTAGAAATAAAATCCACTCTATTCGACTATTTCGACTATTACCAGAAGCAGGAAACACTTCCCAACTCCATTTTTCCACAACGCCTGTTACTCTTAATAATCTGTGCGATTTTTTTAATTAGCAAAAAACCAATTAGCTGGCAGCGCAAATTTCGGTAAAAAAACATGTTTCGCTGAGCCACTTGTGAAATATTGCGCCACCTTTCGCAGTGCCCAAGATAAATTGTAGTACTTCTGAGGCTGTCCCTGCCGGAAGTCTGGCCTTCCTTTTAGCAATGTGACAGTAGAAGAAGTGAACAGGGACTTTGCGTCGCTTGCAGCGACAGTAAAGATTAGCCTCAGAGTGATGAAAGTCTTCGTGATACTTCACAAAATCACCTTGTCCGGAGCGAGATGCTAAGATGCGACCCAGAGTTCCCCGCGGGAGTTCTAGTTCCATGGGTTTGAGAGGGCAGGAGTTGATTGAGAGCCTTTCGTAGGATCGAGTGCTTGGTAGGAGAAGGTTCCATAAATTTTGCAAGGCTTGGGGCGTGCATTGCTTTCCCCATTTCCTTAATTCAGCGTAGGAAAATGTGTCGTCCATGGCTGTTGAAGCCGCCTCAAGCGCGCTTTCATTTGCAGCTTTATCTGCTGCTTCGTTACCCGGAATGGAAGCGTGTCCCGGAAACCATCGGACTTTAATTTCTCCCTGCCTGGCGTGTGCAAGGCGATACCTTGCTTGCCATTTGGAATTTAGATATACGGACTCTTCGAATGTAGACTCAGATGAGCCTGCAAAAGGGTGTAGGAACTTCAGGGCGACCTCGAGGTTATCGAGACAAATCCAGAGGTTCGTGGCAAACTTAGTAGAAGGGAGTTCAAGGGCAGTTTTGGCTCCCAACAGGGCTCCCAACAGGGCTCCCCTGGCCTCGGCATCAAACACTTCATTACCTTTCCCTAGCGCAATGCTTTGGCGGAGAATTTGTATTCCTCCCTGATACGCGACGAATCCTGCCCCTGTAAATCCATCAGGATGTTTCGAACCGTCGGAGTATAGCACAATATCTTGGCCAGGTATGGTCTGCAGGAAAGCGAGAAATCTTTCCTTGGCCTGTTATTTCGAATCTCCGTTGGGTTCTCCAATCCGGTCAAGTGCTGCTTCTCGACTTTCGTGGAGCTTCCACGGTGGGTTGGAAATTGGGTTTATTAGCTCTGAATCTGGAAGAGCCAGAACTTGTCGGGCGAAGCTAGAGGGCGCTCGTTGTAGCGAAGTTACCCGATTCGCACGGCTTTGCAAGGGATGCCTTGGGTCAAGACGTCGCAGGCGAATTGTTGCTGCTACGGCAGGTTTGTTGAGTGCGATCTCTGGAGGAGCTAGGCCAGATTCGCGGTATAGAGCTGCAGTCGGGGTAGTGCGGTAAACTGGGAGGATAGTCCGTGCAGCCGTAAGTACCCCCTTTGAGAGTTGCTTGATCAGGCCATCTACGCGATTTGAGATGCGCCCATAAGGACCATGTCGTGACCTTCCTGGCCACCAGGTTTCAGCTCCATAGTACGCGACAGGGAGGACGCATGAGATAACAGCTTGGCGTAGCAAATGTGGCGCCACGCCTCGGACTGTGTTCCTTAACGATGAGAGGGCATTGCTGATCTTATGAGCTTTTGCAGCCATCAGGCGTACGTGCCACTTGAAGGAGAGCTTCTTGTCGAAAAATATCCCAAGCCATCGAGAATACGGTCGGTTCCGATTCTCAGCCATCGTGAAAGAATTGTGGATAATTGTTGGGGTATTAATCGGGTCTTGGTCGGTGCGTTTGCGTGAGAAATGGGTAAGCTCAGTTTTGCTAGGATCAAATGTGACTTCTTCCTCTCTGCCCCATGTGAGCGCATCCTGTAAATCCTGGGACAAAAACTGTGCATTCTGCTGAAGAGAGGGGGAGGTCCGAAGGAGAGCTACATCATCGGCATATCCAAACCTAGTACTCGGGTTTCCCATGAAGAAGAAGGGAGATAAGTAAAGAGAGAACAGGATCGGGGAAGCCGGTGATCCCTGTGGGAGGCCGCATGGTATATCAATAGCAGGACCTAACGTGCCGTCTAACCGGCCGGACCTTTGCATGACGTCCAGTAACAAATAAAGCTACCCAGCGAACTAACTGGCTAGGCCAATCTTGCTCTCTGAGTCGTTCTACAAGTCGACCCGGTAGGACTCCGTCGAAAGCACCTTTGACATCCAGGGTCAATAAGGAGGCAGTAAGCTAGCTGTTCAAGGCGCTCTCTATGTCATGTGTCAGGCACGTAGTAAGGTCAGTAGCTGAGCGAAGAGGTAACCCTCCGAATTGCTGTGTGGTGATTACCTTGAAATTTATAGCGATCCAAGAGAGACGCCGGGCGATGAGGCGTTCCAAAATTTTCCCCAAAACTGAGAGCAGAGATATTAGGCGATAGAAACGCGGATTTGACTTGTCCGGTTTGTTTGGCTTGTTAAGCATTACTACTACTGCAGTTTTGAAGCAGGCTGGGTGGTGTCCAACATTTAAGCAGCTCCGAAATTAAGTTGAAATTTTGTTTTTGATAAGATTCCATCCGATTTTTAAAATGGATGTGGATATCTCGTCTTCGCCAGGAGCTGTGTTTCCCGGGCAAAAAACCGCCTCTTTAATTTCCTCGTCAGTTATTTCGGCAAACGGCAGGGCTCTCCGACCCACGGCAGGAGTGTCGAGGGGTATATCCCCTGAGTCCGGGATCATTTGGAGCAGGTTCCGGGCCAGTACTCGCCTCTTGCTATCAACCGAGATTGCTAATGGAGCGAATAAGCATAGAGATATTCTCATAATCTAAAATAATTGTGTGCCTGACACCATATAGTTTCACATGTTATCATGGTGGATGGTTAAAATGACGAAAATTTTGTAGCACGATATCTTGGTCTCGGGGCGGCCGATATATTTAAATTCGAAATTTCTTGTTTCTGAAAGTATTCATCATTCCTGTAATACAAACTAGTTCGTTAGAACCTTGCTTTAATACATAATAATTTTGGCAAACAAACCTGTGTTTTTAACCATATCAGCTTGTCGGGAAGTAACCCTAACAAATTTAAATGCTAGTAGTTGATATTTTTAGCCTACTCGTGGAGATGTTAAAGTTATTTCATGAGTTATCATAATTTCTTACAAGAAAATAGCTACGGGTTACAAGGTAAAGATAACTTAACTCTAAGGAGATATTAGGATACACGTTCCGCAGCACAAAGCGCATAAATTCCCTTCCCGTCCGCAGCTTTTCGGTAATGCTGTCGGTATTCAACGAATCCGGGACCTCAACCCAGTTCCCACATGTGAGAAATGTCACCGATCTCACTCGACTAGAACTTGTGCCCGGCAATATATATGTCAATTGTGTGGTAAGAAAAAACACGACGGGGCATGCAACATGCCTAGACAATGCCTCAACTGCCATGGCCCTCATGAATCAACAAGCATATTCTGCCCTGCCTGGCCGCAAAAAAGAAACGGTGCTATTATACGCATTCCCAAAAATCAGCTAAATCATATCCGCAAAGCGGGACACAAAGATTTTCTAAAAGCTCATACAATACCAGAATGTACAACTAGCCAGGAAGAGCTGAATGACTATAGCCAGACAACATCATAATTATGGTGAGAAGACATAATCCAAAAAGAAAAAGAATTATACGAATTATGCAAGCAAATTTTGGTAGGGGTTTAGATGCAGATAATATTGGACTCCAAATTGCGAATGATAACGATATTGATATTGTACTAGCCCAGGAACCCTGGATCTTTAGGGATTTGGAGTCGAGACGATCAATTTCACATCCTAATTTTTTGACTTTCTCCCCGCTCACTGAGTGGCATACGCGTCCCAGAGTTTTGACGTACGTTCGAAAAACATGTGGACTTTGTCCATATCAAACAACTATAGATCTATATTCCGACTGCATACAAATTTCTGTCTCTATCGGCAAGGGAAGGAAATTAGGAGTATGGAATGTTTACAACGCTCCTGCCAACTGTCGAGGTGCAGGCGATGGCTTAAAACTATTGTTAGAATCACCGGACTCTCCAGAATTCTTAGGTGGTGACTACAACTTACGACACCCAGTCTGGGACTCACAAGCCACTTCTTCTTCTAATGAAGCCAACGCTTTGATCGACTGGGCAAGAGAGAAAAACCTTTGTATACTCAACCCGACGGACATTCCTACTCATAATAGGTGTGGTACATTAGACCTTGCTTTCTGTTCTCTTGTTGGAGCGAAATGTGAAATTTCGTCTGAATTCCACACAACATCCGACCACGAAACCTTAGTAACAACTATCCCTTTGTGTGGGGACTTAGTCGAAAGTAAAACAAGGCGCCTTCGCTAAGATTCTCTAAACGAACCCCTCTTTTCGACTCTTCTTGGTTGCTCTCGTGACTCGCAAAACATTGAAACCACTACAGATATAGAAGCAGAAGCCAAGGATATTATACAAACTATTCGGACAGCATTACTGGCGATATGCCCTCGTGGAAAGTATAAGGGAATGGTAACAGCCTGGTGGGACGAAGGATGCCGAGCTGCGGCTCGGAATTATCGCTGGGCCAGGCGCTTAGGCCTGCTGCGAGAGGAAAAACGAACTTTTCGGAATGCGGTTAGACGAGCCAAGAAGGCATACTAGGAGGGGCGCATTGAGAAATCAGAGACTCTAACAGACGTATGTAAGATATGGAACTGGCATAATACCTCTCCGAACTTTCAAACACCACCACTTAAAGGACCTAGCGGTATAGCTGATGTTCAATGCTCTAAACAAAAGGCAGCCCTTATACATAAGTTACTTCTCTCTAGGCACATAGAAGCGCAGGACATACCTCAAGAAATACCTACTGTTCCTAGGAGAACAATCGCTTGGCAGCCATTTACCGAACAGGAGACCTACAGGGCTACATGCCGAGTCTCCTCTTCATGTCCTGGGGTAGATAAGATTACAGTTGCGATACTTCGAATTTCGTGGCCAGTGATGGGCCAGCGTATCACAAATCTCTTCAATAAATGTGCCCTTATAGGTATTCATCCTTGTATATTCAAAAATGCAAAAATTATTATTCTACCAAAGCCTGGCAAGCGTGACCGCTCAAATCCAAAATCGTACCGGTCAATATCCCTCCTTAGCTGTCTAGGCAAAGGACTAGAACTTCTAATTGCAAAACGGCTTTCATACTGGGCGCTAAAGTGTAACATCTTGGCCAAAGATCAATGCAGTGCTGTTAGCAGACGCTCAGCAATAGACTTAACTACAGCACTACTGTGTGATGTAAAAGATGTAATTGCAGTAGGCAAAGTTACTGGTATGGTGACCGTCGACGTTAAAGGAGCTTTTGATGGTGTCCTGCGTAACAGACCTCTAAACCAATTGAGATCCCAAGGCTGGCCAGAAAATGTAATTAGATGGGTTAATTCTTTTCTCCTTGATCGGTCAGCAAAAATTCTACTTGATCAGACACTTTCAGACCAATTCCAGATTCTAAACGGATTGCCGTATGGCTCCCTAACATCACCTATCCTTTTTTTGCTATACGTAGAACCAATATTACGCTTAACAAAGAGCCGTTTTGGTTATGCGGACGATATTGCAACAATCGAGACAGCCCAAAATCTCGAAGAATGTGGTCTTAAATTACAAAAAAGTCTAGACCAGGCGCTTCAATGGCGTTCAATTTGAGGTCTCAAAGACGGAAGTACAGTATTTTCATAACAAAAGGAAATATTTGGAACCCTCTCTTCAGATGGAAGGAACTAATATTGTATCGAATGAATACACTCATTGGTTAGGGGTATTCTTTGACAGAGGGTTAAAATTCAAAGAACACGCACGGAGAGCATGTCAACGCTGCCGTGTTGTAACGGACCATGTAAAACGACTAAATAATACGATGAAAGGTGCCCGACCAGCCCCACTTCGACAGGCGATACAAGGCGTAGCGTTTGCGACGCTTTTCTATGGGGCTGAGGCTTGGTACGGACCGAAAACTTCAGTATGGATAGTAGGACAGGTACAGGGAGCAATAAACCGGGCAGCTCGGGTAGTATTACCTGTATATAAAACCACGCCTGTACCAACACTCTTGCGAGAGACTGGATGGCGTCCAGCTATTTCATGGCTCGAACGAATACACGACCGCCTTGCGGTACGAATTGCTACCGCTGACCCAAAGCACCCACTACGTAGAAGATGGAACTCGCCCCATTTTCAGTGGATTAGACGCCGCTAGCCGTTGGAACTCTCACTTAATACACAGGTGGTACCGGGCTATGATTTTGATAGAATTAAGGGAAAAAAGGAAATTGGAGCTAATGGGCGTAAAGATGGCCCAGGCGAGTTTCAAAACTGGATAGACTCAGGGAAAACAGGTATACTTGATTTGACGGTGTATTCAGATGGGTCTATGAATGAATGTGGAAACACAGGGGCTGGGTACTTTATTTACCGAGTACCAGCAACGGAAATAGCAAGTGGAAGGATAACTCTCGGCCAAATAGCAGAAGTCTACGACGCAGAAATAATCGGGGCTCTTGAGGGGCTCAGAGCGGCCGTACAACATGTTATGGCAAATTATGCTACCAACGTCACAATTTGTCTTGACAATGAAGAAGCTGCCTTGCGACAACATTCCGGACTCTCATCTGAATCCAATTCTAAAAAGATCGCTGAACTTCAAACACTACGAGTAAATTGGACTAATAGAGAACGTATATCAGTAACAACGCCGGGTACTGTTTATGTAAGATGGATTCCGGGACATTCAGGCATAACAGGAAATGAAAGAGCTGATGCATTGGCGATGAGCGCCTGCAGCGAACCAACAACTCGGACCCAAGCTACCATATCTAGAGCGGCGAGACTACTGAGCCAAAGATGTGAAGCAAACATAGAAGAATTCTGGCGTAACAAAGCCCCTGAACAATATAAATATCTACGTATTCAAATTACCGGAAGCATGCCTGGGGAGCTACAGTTTAGTTCCCGGAAAAAACCTTGGCTTACTTTTGGCTGCACGATCAGGACACTGCGACTTCGCAACATACCGCCGAAGATTTAAGCATACAGATGCAGACCTGCTATGTGAATGCGGCGAGGAAAAATCGCCGGAACACCCTTTTGTGTGTCGCAGGCTGACTGGCAAACAGAAACCTCGGCCCAAACCAACGAGGGGAGCGGAAGGTGATATCGAATGGACTCTTGGTTCAATAGCTGGAGCAAGAGCATTTGTAAAATGGTGCTCAAGGGCGCAACCGTATGGCTAAGAATGGGCTAAGAAAGCCCAAGTAAGATTTATATTTATTCTTCAGTTTACTTTTTTTTATTTATATATATATATATATATATTATAGCTTTTCCTTTGTTCTTGTTATGGTTATAGGAGCGGCGCGCGCAATGTGTTTTTGGCATTAAAAAAAATAAAAAAAATAGGGAAAGATGGCTGATACCACAGGGTATGTGAGGAAAGAATAGCTCACAGCTGCAGTAGGACTTGATGTATCACGAAGCCACTTGTGTAGACTAAAATTTGGGGTCAATAAATTAGACGATAGAAACACCAACCTGGCAGCCTTAGGCTGCGAAGGTACGCCAAACGCTCTTACGAGGGGGCTTAGAGGCCGGGATTAGCCCGCGAGCCTACTTGGCGTTAAATGCCACTACTACTAATACTACTAATTTAAATTAACAAGACGTCGCACGCCCATCTACTAGCCATCGATGACTCATACTTGTGGTCCAACAATTCTATAGACGCTATTTATTTTCTGCCCACTTCCCTGTCGTGAATGTGAACAAGTAACACAGATCTACAAAGGGGTCCATTTCCCAAGATCGCCCTAAGCTTGAGGCCATTGTGCTAGTGCTAGATGACTTATGATTTGAACTTAAGACATACTTCCGCCCTCGATCAAACCAAACGTTTGAAATTTCCATACCTAAATTAGTATTCAGATTTTCTGTATAGATCTGACTTCAGGTATGAATACACTTTGACTTGTAATTAAGTATAAATTTGAGTCGGATATTTAAATAAAATTATTTGAAGTTACGACGAATCGCGAACAGAATAAGTTAAGTTATTTTATTTTCCAACTATTTGACTATATTCAAGGAATCTTAGCCCTTATTCCAAACTCCTAATTATCTCCATTTAAGCATGGAGTCATGAACAAGATACAGTAGCTACAGTAACTTATCAATTGAATCACTATTCCTGACAACTTTGATAATAAAATCAAAACTTAACACGTAAAATAAATAATTACAGTTGTATATCAATCTTTAATAATTTCTCTATAGTGTGGATTTTTTTTTCTAAAGAAAATACCGTAATCAGTATACTGTATTTTGGACTTGGCAGTCTCAATTATTTGATCAGTTTTTAGTGCTTCATTTTGAAACTTTGCCCTCTGCCTCGTATCCTAGGAATTCTTCTTAACCTCGAAGTAAATTCGACTAAATTTTTAAGTATCAACTGTTCAGTTTCTGAAGATTATGACAGAAAATAAAAACAAGAAATAACACGATATCTTAAACCCTATACCGTCCAATGTTGAAGATATGACAATAATGAAGTGAACCGATGATGAAGTAATAGCTTCATTAGCAGCGTTATAAAACTCAATCGATTATTGTTCATGTAGAAGAAAAAATGAAAGACTTTGAACTGATAAGAGAGCAGATCAAGAATCTTATCGAAAAAAGAAGAATATAAGCCCAATTTCTTAGTTCTAAAGGAGTTAGGTGTTACGGGCTAGCCCCGATTTGTGGTTCACTGGGATCTGGGATCCCAGCCATCATATGAGTTAAATTGCACGATTTACAAATGGACTAGGCTAGACTAACTTTAATCCGAGTCTTTAGATCACTAGAGACCCGTGATCTCAAATTAGACAGATCATTCTGAACTTGTTGGATCACCCGGATAAGTGCATCCCAACTAGGAACATTACTCACAGACGGAATCTCAAGCTACTATTCTTTCATGTATACAGACAGTCGTACCTTTCCGTTGTATAACCAAAGAAAAATTTAACCTATATTTGGCATTACTTTCGTGCTTGACCGATTTTGACTCTTGCCCCTGACATTAGGATTCAGCTGCTTTATGCAAAAGTATTCTCTTTTTAATATAGAAAATCTTTTTTATACCAATCTGTTCTCGACTATAAACGAGATTAGCCAATTAACAAGTAGTAAATTTGTTGTTACACCTAGATTCCAGAATGAAGCTCTCACAAGACCAAATAATCTCTAATACGACTCTTTGAGTAATGGGAAATCAACGAGAGAAATTGCCAAAATTATAGGATGCAGATCATCTACAGTCGACAATTATCGTAAGATGATAAATAATGAGTTGCCAAATTATAAGGGGGAGGACCACGTAAACTGTCGTCTCGAGACAATCGACCCACGACACGCTTGTTAATAAATTGCGAAGCTAAAACGGCCACTGAAGTAAAAAAATACTAAGTCGAGAAAGTGATGATAGCATCTCATCACAAACCATACTTAATGCTTTGAAAAATCAAGGGATAAAAGCTGTAAACAAGAAGAAAAAGCCAATGCTCACACCAAAACAGCGAAAGTATCACTTAAATTGGGTATTAGCTCACTGAGAATGAACTCTCGATGACTTGAAAAGAGAGGTTTGGTCTGATGAAACCAAAATAAATAAAATTGATAGACATGGCATCAAGTATTTTTCGACACCAAATTCGAAGAGCCTTTGTCTAGAAATAATAGTTGAGACCTTGAAGTTTGGTAGGAGAAAAATGATTTGGGGTTTTATGTCTTGGCTTGGTATGGGTGGCATGGAGAAAGTAAACGGGATAATGAAATCAGAGCAATTAATTAACATTTTTGATACATTTTTGGAACTAACTTTGGATGGAATCGTCACTTAAATTGGTTTAATCACCAGAGGCAACGTCATTTTCCAACAGGACAATGATCCCAAACACAAATCCAAAAATACACAAAATATATTTCCAGTAAGGGTGTCAAATTTATGGATTGGCCGTCCCGATCTTCGGATCTCAACCCAATTGAGTACCTTTAGGTGGTGGTCAAGCGGCGACTTTGTGAGTATCCAGAGGATCCAAAAATTGTTATTGAATTATGAGCAAAAGTGGAAGAAGTTTGATTTTAAATTGATGTAGATATGTGCCAGTCATTGATTCGGAGCGCGGAAGCAAGAGTTGTTGGTATATCTGAATTTGATTAATTATCTGTATATCGATCTTTATGAGATATCGGGAATTACTGGGTAGGAGCAAGGATTGGCGTACGCCGAGGTTTTACCGAGTATTAACCTTTTTTTTTAAAAAAAAATCATTTTAATGTGTATGCAGCCACAAGGCTATGACACAATAAGCAGTGTTTATACATGAAATCATTCAACTTGACAGTAGGTACACTTATGCCTCAGTTTCCATTTGTAGATGCCACTACGAAGTATGTTCGCTTTTTCTTCACCAACAGTCTCCCCTCATCCGTGAACACCCATCCAAGGGAATTACAAACCCTGGATTAACCAGACATACCTCCATCATTCTGTACACATCCACCGCGAGATTGTGGAAGGGTCTGTTGGATTCGAACCAATCATCTCCTGTCTCAAGTGGGGTAGGTGCCCAGGCTACCCAGACTCTACTTGGGAGAACGGCCCGGACGGTATAGTATTAACCATTATGTATAGTAGTTTTTAGCTTAGAAGAATACAAGTCTTAATTATATCCATCATAAATACCGATAATTTTGGAACGACAAGAGTAGAGGCTGTTGTAAAAGCAAGAGGAGGCCATACGAAGTATTAGATGTTGAAATTATTAGGTTAATTTCAAATTTTGAATTAATCACAATTTATCACTACTCTTTTCCAAGTTAATACATAAATTGTATATTGGTTTTTAATGAGGGCGGTAACAAAAGTGGAATGGCCATAAACCTGAAATAATATGAAGAGTGGATTAAATTATTCGACAGAAAAATGTATTGACCTTAGCAAAACTCGGCTATCAAATAGGTTTAAGCTAACAGCCGATGATTGTATACATTCTTCCAGAACAAGTAAAATCGATATCTCTTCTACAATTGGATTAGTACACCAAACCAGTTAGTGATTTGATTATCTGAAGTTTATGGGAACGTGTTTAATTAGGACTCACTGGCTCTGTAAAATAGAAAAAGATCATCGAAAAAAAATATCATTTTCGTAAGTATCTTCAAAATAACCATTATCATCAACTTATTCCTACTCTTCACAGAGTCTGACAGATTCGCCTTTTCTGTAATTAAATGTTCTAATTCAATATGTTGTAAAGTTTCATTCTGGCTAGGACCCTCCTGAAGTCCAGTTGCCAATAAGTGTAACCATACTATTTCATC
>JAHYSP010007232.1:3779-18421 GCA_019455505.1 Pleochaeta shiraiana | reverse complement strand
TTGATTGAGTCTTTACTACAAATCTTGAATTACATCTACGGGTATTATTGAAGTGATTACTTTCATTAACCCTTTCTTTTCGTGATTCGGAAATACTTATACATATATTTATATATTTATAACAATTTCAAGGCTCCCATCGCCTCCTCAACCTCCAAAATCGATATTGTCGGGTTTGAATCTACGTTTTGATTGAGACTACCCCTCATCTTTTTTAAAAAAGGCCTCGATTTTATCTAAATCATCTAATTTGTTTTGTTTAGGTGGTTCCACAGGATTGTTTGTGTTTTGATTTTGGCCATTTTCGGACGCGTTACTTGACGCGTTGAATGCCTTCTTCTGTTGACTTCCTGCCCCAGAACCCGCCATTTCATCTGTAAAAGATGGGATGATATAGCACTGAGTATTTAGTTAACAGAAGCTTGTTTTATGCAAGCGATCAGTATGATAGTTGTCGTGGATATAGCGTAGCGGCTTCAGCAGCTTTTCAAATCAATAATCAAATAAATAAATAGATGTAGTGGCATTGTACCAAGTACTAAATTCCAAGGACATGTAGTATATATATAACAAGTGTAAAATTCCTCATTAGGAAGAGTATCTAAGAAACAAACAATTCTATTGATATTTTGAAGATCACTACGAAATAATTATCTTTACATTCAAACCAAGTGTCACTCTGCAATCTATCCCGTTGAACGTCATATTACATAGCGACTATTTCACGACTTCTCATATCCTCATCATAAGAATCCTCTCTATGGCGAACAAGTATTTAGTCGACCTGGATTTGTGCTCAAAGTTATTGTCCAGCTGAAAGAGAACCATACACCTGGCGCTTGAGGGGAGCTTGTTTACAACTTGATCAACAGTTGTAACTAAATATGTGCTCAGAATGCTTAACAGTTGTTGTGAATTAATCATACCGACTACACGACTAGTACCACTAGTGTCGGACCAAGCTATGTACCCCCAGATCATCAAAATGCCAACTCCAAACTTAAGGGTCTCTTTAACCATTTCAGGAGAATAGTTCCTAGGATTTTTAGACCTGGAATATTTAATGATATCACTATTCAGTCTATTGATCTTGGTTTCATCTGATCACATGACCCTTTTCCAGTCGTCGAGTGTCCAATTTTCGTGTTCTGAAGCCCATTTAATCGATCTTTTAACTGTGCTTTTGATAGCTTTGGTTTTTTCACCTTCTTAATTGCTCTTAAACCTTTTTCCTCGTTGGATAGACCTGTCTCACAGTCACGGGTGAAACTTTGTCGTCTCTTTCCAAATTCATTATTCTCATAGCTTCCAGAACTGTTTTGGTCCCACAATTGGTTACCAAACGATCATAAACCCGCTTATCTCGAGATGTTAACTTTCGTGGTCGTCCCTGCACAGGCTCTGTCGTTTCATTTGAATGTGTAATTCGATATTTAGTCATCGTAAATCTAGCACAATTCAAAAATTTTGCCATGGGGTAATGTAGTGATGGAGGAGGATATTTACTCTTGTGAAAGCTTTTTCATTGTGAAAATATTTGAAATATGTTTTAATTAAGTTTTAATAATGATACTAGAAACCTCTGTCTACTTATATTGACCATGCTTTTAAACTTTCCAGCCATTTTCAATCTCTGATGGATTTTAAGCTGGTTTTTCTTCCTGGTGGAATTATAGGATCAAAAATGCCATATGCATATAAAATATCAACACCCCAGCAAGTTATATTTTACATTATCATTTGAACTTTTAAAAAACATTAGAACTATAAACAAATGACTATATATTTCGCATTAATCTATATCTATTGATCTTCAATGATTTTCAATGGTTTATTGTTGAGTTATTGTTAATTATANTGCATCCAAGTTCATCTAACCTGTTATTTTTCTTCCTTACCCGAGATCCTATCACTGAACTGCTCGATGAAGAAAATTTTTGCCGATAGATAGGAAATCAGCTTAAATTTTCCAAAATTGTATTTGGAAAAATTAATCAGACGGTTCCTAAGGTGAGTAGGGGTAGAAAAATGAGGGCACGGAGCAAACACTCTATCATGGACAAAGCGACAAATTGCCCACGAAATCACCCAAAGCACGATCAAAACACTGTAGCAAGTGGTGTCAACCTGTAAGGGACCGGTATGCAAGGATGACTCATTCCGAACCATCACCTAGCCATGCCGAAGTTCCGACCAGCATACCACATGAATAGCTACTTTGCTATAGATCGTGAATTTTTATATGTACTTATCCACCATAATTTCATTCTGTATGTTGCCGTTATGATTGGTTTGGCTTTAGTCTCTATCACACACGCGCTCTATTTGTCATGCTCAATTTTGTTTGCCCCTTGCTGTTTTTTTCATCCAGGCCATCAATACATCCAACTTGGGAATCATGTATGGAACGGGAATGCGAGCATCCTACACTGGTCTTTGGAGTATTCAGTCTATATTCAAATTTGATAGCTGTGATGACAATTCTATAGCATGTATATATTGTTGGAAATTATTGGTAAATTGAATTTGATTGATGCTGTATGTATAATATATTTAAAAGAGCACAATCTATCTAAGCTGGAATACTTGCTATATATATAGTGAAAAATATCTATCATTTAGGTTGGTACATTTAATGATGGACTACAGCGGTTTCGTTCGAGTCATGGTGTCGCGTACCAACGGCCTACAATCCGGACCCCAAGTTTCACAACTATACATCCCAAAATTTTGAGGAATTAAACGATCCTTTTCGGGAACCCAAACACTAATTGAAGTAGATTGTGACTCAGACACAAACTACCCAACTTCTAACATATATAACCTAGATAGAACCCTCAGAAAATGGAGGATCAATCAATTCATCTTCTCTCAAAGCAAATCATCCAAGTTCCAATCTGGCTCACAAGTGGCGACGGAATTACAGGAGTCCGTGGGTGATAACTTTAGTCCTTAAACTACAGGAATGGTTGCGAATGAGTCGAGATTGAGGGCCCGAGAGATATCCAAAAAAAAAAACTAGCCTTGATAGCACGCCACCTAATAGCCCGACTAGAGTTTGTCTTGAGGCACAATTAGTGGAATATTGATGACGAGAAAAAAATTATTTGGTCTTACGAGACTAAAATCAATCGAATTAGTAATGATGGAATCAATTATAACGGGCAAAATGATGGACAGTTGTCCCATAGTAGGGACACAACTGAAACAGTCATATTTGAAGGGGAGAGTGTGATGAGCTGGGCATGTATGACCTAATTTAACCCAGCTTCTATGGTTCAGGTGACGAAAAAAATGGATACGCAACAATGTATCAGTATCCTGGACCAAAATTCAACTCGCAGTATGGAGGTAGCGTTGCTCTTGGGAGACAAGCCCCTTGTCGAACAGTTAGATTTTGAACCGGATAATTCCTCAAAAATACTGCGCAGGCAACGAAGGCATTTCTTAAGCCCAAAAATATCATATTTTTAAATTGACCTGCTCAATATCCTGATTTAAATACAATAGAGCACTCATGGAGTGACCTCAAGAGACAGTTTGGAAGATACTCAGAATAACTCGAAGAAACTGGATAATTATGGAAGCGGATCAAAAAATAATGGGTATAAATATTATTCAGAGTCGATGCCAGGACAAACTGAGGCCGTTGTGACTGGGAGATTTGAGAATACTAGATATTAAAATTATTAAAATATCCTACAACATTTTTGTCCCCATTATTAGTCAGTTTCTATCAACTACTATTTATTTTTTAGAGAAGCCAGCAATTCCAAACTCTATAAAATCAAGTATTAAGCATTTAACTAAATACTGTCCAAATTGTGTAGAGTAACGCTGCGTTGTTGAGCCAAAGCGAGTTTATGAACATAATTTCGCTGAAAGTGAGGAAATTTGTTGCATAGTGTGTATCACATATAAACTTCTTGTAATTAAAAAATGGATCTATAAAATTTCAAAATACCTGGATCCAATCATCTCATTGTGTATTGTTAGAATTATGGCCGTGATTTGGAGTAATAGCCTGTTAGAACTATAAATCACGATAGGATGGAAGATAAATATTATTTTATGAAGTGCGATAAAGGTCCGTTCTTTGTGTCAAGATTATTATTCTTGTTATTTNTACTCTGAGTTCCCACCTACTATTTACTAGGATGGTACATCTCAGGGCTGAGACAGTTATCCCTGAGTTCCCATCATCTAATTGTGAGGTTGGTACATCTCAGGAAGTTAACGTTAATCCTGAGTTCCCACACCACTTTCGAACACGTTGCGGTATACACTATTTCAAACATGTATAACTCACATTTGGGCTCCAGACTTATACTATACCTTATACCAACTTACTTTTAATTTTAGGTGAATTTAAGGATTGATATGGTACACAAAATTTTGTTGTTCCGACACAAGTCTACAAGCATATTTATCGTTAACGACAGCAACAGGTTCAAAGGGTTGTTCAAACTCCACATTAGCTGATAGATGATGAAGGAATATCTAGATTGACTGAATTAGCACTGATATTAACTTTCACGGGCTCACAAATCAGTACAGACATTCACTAAAAGATAAAAAATATTCAGGTGGATGATCAAAAACCAGTTGTCAATTGTGTAAATGATTTTTGCAAAGTGTATTGAGTTGATATTATTTTTGCATCTCGTTCAGGCTTGCAGTTAAGATAGAGGTCGTCGATTGTTGCGGGTTAATGAATTCACTGAAATTCATCAAGAGCTGAGAATTATTGGTTTATAAAACGACAGACTGTTTTGAATCAGTCAGTTCGTTTCAACAAACGAATTGTCCTGAAATGAGAATAACTGTTAAGGAATGAGAGCAAACGGTCACTGCACGGAAGAAATTACCTAAAATAAATCTTATTATTTTTCTATAATCTATCCACTACGTATGGTGACTGCATTATAAGCTAGTTTTCTCTTGTTCTGGTGATCTACTTGCCCGTAGTGATTAGTATTCAACTTGGACCGGGAAGCAAGTGATCTCGTTATAACACTTCCGCGCTAAGCTATATTCAGAACTCCGAATAGAACACAATCTGGTGCCTAAGGCCTAGATACAAGCGACCAGACAAGGCCTTTAACAATAACAGACTCGTATTCTCGCTAAAATCAAGTTGTTCATCAGAAGGTCAAGTTTAGGAGCGACGATAAGGGTTGATGAATGGAAGCAATGATTGGGAGAGGCGGAATAAATGAAAATCGGAGGTTGAAGAATAAAATTTAGAAATTACATGGCTCAAAAGGATATATTTATTTGGTTAGAGATTGAAATTATGCGCTGTTTGGTCTTCATGACTTAATGAGAGTATGTCTCGGAATATAAAACAACATTGGATTCACCTTGGCTAATTTGGCAAATCATAGCTTGTAATTGCTGAAGAAATGTCATAAGCTTCGCCAGAGAAGACGGGAAGGACCCATACTAACTTCGTAGTTTAAGCTCTAGTTGAGAATAGATCGCCCAGAAATTTCCTCAGTATTATTCCAACTAATGTCAGGACTGCCCTGTTTGAATTTTTGAGTGAGACCAACCCGAAAGAAAGAGCGTTCAGCTCCATATTGGTTCTGAAATTATATCAAATTCACTAAATTTTAAATCAAGCAACATTTAAGATCCATTTGCCCAAACCGAGAACTCACAATTCTTTCTCGTGATTCAAAACCTGTTCTACAAAATACTGTTCTGGAATGTCTTCCAATCCCTTTAGATAATCGTCTCGGGTCTTTCAGAACTCAGGGTTTCATCGGTATGGTGAAATTAAATCCATTCTTCCATTTATTTTTTTGATTAATTCTAAAACGATCTCGATTGAAATAAGATCTGGTGAACTTTTCGGTCAAATTTACTTCTATTTTGGTTTACTGGCAATACTTGATAAGTCTCCCTTGGAGTGAGTCCAGGTATGTTGTCTTGCCTTGCATGAATGAATGGCTGGATTGAGAGAGGCACTCTGTCGTGAGAAACAGGGTCAATGTGAGTATGGTAGGAAACATCGTTGATTCGATCTGATTCTTTCTACCAGAAAAATGGCCCAAGTGCTTCATCTTAATTCTGTGACTCTAGACTTTTCTGTAGTTGCCGAAGGTCTGCAAATAATAAGATTGTAAACTTATTTTATGTACAACCTGAGCGGTTTCAAAATGTCCGGCTCTGTTTATTTATTGAGAATTTGATACTACAGTGTGGTACTCTAGGTTAAGAAAATAAAGAACAGGGAGAGCTTCCGCCTGATTAGTCAAAACTGTCCATAAACGTTTCGGGCGGCAGACACGCGGGTAGATAGTACGACTTTCTTTTTTTTTTTTTTTTTGTAACGATAAATATTTTGAATATGTAAGTGGATCTGTAGCTGTAAAAGCAGATTTTTTGGGGAAAAAAATACTTTTTCCAGATTAACTCTTATTCAGGTGGTAGATGCATTTTAGTGGAATTTTTTATACAGCCTAGGGCACGATTTGTTTGTAAAAATGGACCCATAAATGAGCTATACAGATTGTCCACCCTAAATAATTTATCTTTGCATAAACAGCAGGTCTTAAAGTTAGGCTTGTTAAAGCTCTTCCTCTGGCTAATCCGGTCGTCATCTGCCAATCTTTGAAGCACTTTACTAAACTTTAGCAATAACTAACCTAAAAAACAGGTCGGATGGTGTAGTAGTATGACATCCGGGCCGGTCTTCTAAGTAGAGTTTGGGTAGCATCGACACCTGCCTCACCTGAGAGGAAAGACATCTGACTAGAATCCAGGAGACACTACTTTCTTAGGGAATGAAATAGTAACGTTGATGGAGGCACACTTAAAGAACAAAGTTTTTTGAGAATTTTTCCTTTTTTTATTTGGTGGATATTCACGGAAGAGAATTGCAGGAGGTAATTTCATTTCTCATAGTGGTTTGGTTTATTTTGACTTCATTTAACTTTCGCGGCGATCTATCATACGACAGTGACTTGAATACCTCCCAGGGGCCGTTGGTCGTGATATACAGAATATCTAGAATACATTTCATAAAGCAAACATCAAAGCGTACCCAGTGCCCAAATTTTCCCAATCGTGCTCCATGCTAGTAACATCGGGTTGAATAGGTAGAAACGTATTCACCATGGCCATAAGGCCACCAACTGAGGGAAAAAACCATATGAGAAAACCCAGTGGAAAAAGTCCATACAGAGAGAAAACCTCAGCCATTCCTTCTGTAATCTTTTACGACGAGCAGCCGCAATTTCTCGTAATGGTATTTGCAAATGCTGCTTGAATGTGAGTGTCCGATTGATCTAAATCACGTTGTCATGATCCCTTGTTCTTGATAGTTTTTGGCTCAATAAGGACTATTTTTTAGAAGAGGTTCTCCAGTTGTTCAAGAAAATTATTGGATTTTTGAATTGAGTCTCACTGAGAAATTAGAAGCGAAGTTAAAAGCGTTTGGGAGATGACTTGACCTAATTGGTGGTCTTAGGCTGCGGCCCATCTGTAAATTAAATAAACTCTGGAATCGTAATTTAAATTTACAGGTAAATTTTTAAATCCCTAGTTAAAAGATGAGTCGGATGGTAAAACTTTAATCCGAACAAAAAGTTTCATGGGCCAAAGTTCACCTCATTCTAAGCCTTTTTTATGTCGCAATGGAGTCAAGACTTGCATGTAGACTGCGACGTTCTCAGCAGTATTCTTTCTCTCTCAAAAATATATTTCGTCGCTATGAATCCTCAAACAGGCGCAACAGGTCCCGTTTGAATGTTAAACCACACGCAACATTTCTCAAGTCTAGTAACTCCCCTGCTGAAGATCATATTGTTTTCAATCCACCTGCGTCATCTGGTTCAGTCTTCCACACACCGCTCTTATTCATACCTTTGGAAGATAAACGAAGAAACCTGCTGTCTAAAGCTGCAAATCTTTTGAGTCCACAAAAGTTACCTCCACCTATGCGACCTAAACAATTAAATCTTCCTCGCGGACATCTGAAAGAAGAGGATATAAAAGAAATACAACGCTTAAACAATTTAGACCCCAATACCTGGACAAATAAGAAGCTTGCAAAAAAATTCAACTGCGCTTCTGAATTTGTAAGTGTGTGTTTGCGACATGCAGGAGGGGATCCAAGCGCACGTAAAGCAGAAATGAAAGCGAAATGGGAATATATTGAGTCACAATGGGGACCACGGCGTAAAAAGGCTAGAGAAGATAGACAGAAGAGATGGGCTGCGGCATTACGTGATGAATAAGGGAAGGGTTGGTAGGGCTGAACACCAGGACACTCGTTCCTTTTAGTTCTGTCTTCAGATTTAGTAACGAAAAGGCCCAGAGAATTAAATTTCGAGAAGAATAAAATCGAAGAAATCCCCGAAATTAGTTTTTTACGACCCGTTGATTCTGTGGCTACAATATTTTAATCATGTGGTAAAAACTGGCTGGTCTAGTAAATACAAAAAAGCAAATTTGGGATAAATACCTGTTGACTATCTCCAAAATCATAATCCCGATAACCTACTCAACTAGTGTAGATATTTGGCATTTCTACAAGTGTCTAAAAATTTTAGAAAAGCTTTTATTCCGGCTTTTTGATCGCTAGTATTTCATTTTATTTTTCTCATGTCCTCCGGGCTGCAAGTAGATTTATTCCTAACTAACGTTTAATCATAATCGAGCTTACAAGTGAATACTTTCACTCAGTTAAAAACTATTGTTTTAAAACACTGATGTAGTTCAATAATTGAGGTTTGATGTATAAGCCTTGATTCGATCTCATACCGATAATTTTAGTCCTTAATATTCTATTTTAATAATTGCTTTTAATCATCAGATTAATCAAAGTAAAATTTTGTAGCTTAACATCAAAAGTTGGGTTTACTAAAATTTAAATTCAACTCGGTGTTCTAAATTCAAGAATTCTTAACAAGTTTAAATGCATTGGTCTTAAGCTCCTTGCCAAAATATACAGCTACACCAAAATAACTAAGCCAAAATACAACCAGTCTTCTCAGCTTATGAGAGGTACAGCGAGTTATCGATAACGAGAAGCTTTTTCTTAATTTCTAAATGACTTGCCAATCAACACCAACACCCCAATTTTCGCCTTCGATAGAGACCTCCCAAACTGGTCCCTTGATTCCAACTACACTGCCATTTTCGATAAAAGCTCCCTTCCGTGGACCAATACTAGATGCTTCTCCAGCCAAAATTACCTTCACTTCAACCGTAGTATTTCTAGCATCGTCTGTAATTTGTAGTCGTTTCCCTCTAACTAATGTCATCCCAACTCTGCCCCCTCCAATAAAGCTTTCAACTAAAACCTTAACAAGCCATGAATTGGTTTTATTGGAGTAAGTCTCAGGGACAGAAGATCTAATATTAACTAACCAGTTCCGAAGTTCTGCAGCTAAACCTCCGGATACATATTTTTGCCCTTTTCTATGAGGCGAAAACTGATTAGGGTCAGGATCTACCTCAAAACTTGACTGCCTGGGTAAGTCTGGGGGTCGAAACATGGATGGTTTTGCGAAAAATGAAGGTTCATTCAAATTCTGGGAATTTAGTGTGGGATTCGAACAGGGAATGAAAAACCGAGGCGTCCGTGAGGAAACTGGTGTATTGGATATGGCTGAATGGGATGGGGGTGTCAATGAAGGTAAAAGTACATTGTCAGAGTCATCTGTGGTTGGTTTTTCCTCATCAGCAGACTCTATAGCATGCTTCACAAGTCTCGGTGAGAATGATGTTAATGTTAATTTCCTTCTTCGCTTAGTTACAGGCTGTTTGAGATTTTCATCATTCGTAGAATTATCTGACTCATTATCAATATCTACATCTTGTATTCCTATATCTTCTGAGCTAGAAGATTCATCAGATTCTACTTCGATCGCATCTTGATGATTCAGCCTCTTACAGGTGGGCGTCCGGTAGCGTAGAGGATGTGAAGTAGATATTGGTTGAGATTTAGATGATAAATTGAATCGAGGCGTGGTATTAAATTGCGAGCCTGGAATTGACGAACATGAGGATCCTTTTGCGATCACAAATCGATGAGGTGACGGTGTCTAACAACACAGATTAAAAAACAGTACCAATGATACGATTGAAATAAAAAAATCTTACAACTGGAGGGGCCATGCTACATCAAAAGTAATAGAAAAGCTATTCTTTGGTAAAAATGTTAAGAGATATTGAATTGCAGATCGGCAACTACAGGCAAGACCAAGTCTGCCTTGAATCATTTTATTTAAATGGGATGGAAGCCCATTTCTATGGTGTTCAGTAAGGTTGACAAATAAATATGAATGTTCGAGCCATCTTGTACAGCCACATTGATCTCTTGAAAATTAAATACCAATATTTCTGACGTAAATACACAGCCAATAACCACTTTTAACGGTATAATGTGGTAAACATTGATAGCCAACTGAGTATTAACCACGTTCTAGAGCAATTAAATGACCGTAAATTTTCATACATTGTCAGGAAATATACTCCATGTAAGTTTTTTCGGGTAGGCAGCGCTTCACTGCGCAATTTCACTCATTTTATTTTGAAGTAAATGTCATGTTTGGCTCCAGCGCATGCATAACAGACGACTTACGAAATTATCACAAATATCTTATGTAATCCGGACTATATACTTTTTCATGTAGTGTGGGAGAATTACTGGAAGTGAATAAGATCGAAGATGAATTGACGATTTATCAGAATTTCAACAAGGCTGAGATGTATTGTCCACAATATCGCTTTTGAAAATGAGGAATTGGGTACAAAATGATATAGTTAAAAGGCGATTACGCGGAGGAAGCAGAGGCAAGTCGCAGAGACCCATTACAAATACATGTATTCTAATTGTTTTATGTGCCTGCGCGTTAACATTAAATTTTGTATGTAACTGTTATGTATGCGTGCTGGTTAAGTATATGAATTTTCCTAAAAGATCATATTTTACCATAGGTATAGGTTTCGGAACAGGTCATCTGAGCCCTACAAGAGATGTTTTTTACAGTAGTTACGAAAGAAGTAAAGGAAGAACTATACCGAGGATGAATTTTGTACAATCTGAAGTAAAGAACTTACTATTCGCCAATGAATCGCCGTAACTGCTCAGGGTAAGAATATATGAGTGGTAGGAGTGATGTGAATTTTCTTTTACCTCCATATACAGGGTCTCAAGGGTAAATGGACGTACACTTCTCTTATTCCCCCCAGCGCACTACGTCCATTTACCCATGTCATCCTGTTTTTATACACATAACCTGCCAGTCAACAATGGATATCAGACGTATTGCATAGCTAGGGCGAAATGAAATAGGTCCGAACTAGTGAGGTTCGAACTCTAGTATAGTTCGTCTATGTTGAACAGAAAGCCCTGGCATGTTCCGAGCGATGCTTTGACTGTAGACTCTTCGCTTTAGAGCATTGCGAATGATATCCTGTCCTTAATTCCGCCGAGAAAAAATCATCGAAAGCTCCAGGTACAACATTTGTTGTGTTTCTTAAGACGTCCTAAAAAAAATTTCCAGCTCATCTACTTGTTCAAGAATTGATGTAGGCTTTCGACCTGTGCTTTTTCTTGGAAACACCGCTCGACGAAGTGTATATTTCACTTGATAAAGAGCATCTCTCAGCACAATAGAAATCTCCTTTTTGCTGTGTCCAGTTCTAAGGAGATAAAGAATCTGATTTTGTAGTAATCAGTAAAGTAATTCATGACTTTCGCTGTAAATTTAAACCACTAATTCAATTACCATCTGTATCAATTGGGTACAAACACAAGTAATTTCTGTTAATTTATAGAGTAACTAAGAATTATTCTCTTTTGACTAATCTAACGTAATTATTGGATTAATAAACTTCATCTTCCTGTGTTTTCATTCCAATGGATTTCTGTTAAATTTTATTGTTCGTATCTAAAATTATTTTCTCACCTCAAATGAGGTTGCTTGTGTGGTTACATGCCATGGGGTAAATATTGGTTGTGTCATTTCAGAGGAAATGTTTAACAAAACGTACAGGAGCGATTATGATAAGGCTTACCCAAAAAATTGAAAAGTATTTTGTGAGATTTATCTCTGGTCTTTATTAATATTCGTATGATTAAGTAAATTTAGGTATATATTGTCGACAGCGGATGTAGCTGATAAAAACACAATCGAATCTAAGTATAGCGCATTATGCTGAAGGGTCAAAAGAAAGATCATAGGGAATTGCTATTCTACAACCCCTATCAAGGGTCGGATGGTGTTGTGGTATACCGTCCAGGCCGTTCTCCCAAGGAGAGTCTGGGTAGCCTGGTGTTATGGCTCAACTATCTCGATTAGGCTAGATGTGGTGATCGGCAAACTCGATACCACTACGGGTTAGAAGTAGGAAAAAGTTTGATGATGATCTGGGTACTTAAGGAGCTGGGTACGTGGTGTAGATAGTTCACCAGCTTCGCAATCTTGTTCTTCGCTCGTGATTTTCTAGATTCGAAATATACCTCTTGTTTGAATTCTCGTTCTCCTTGTCCCATGATCGTCTCCCATCCTAATTTATCTACATTCGCCTCCCTTTCGGAGACGGCGTTAGTCTACTCGGACGCTCGCCGTAACACCTGGTCACCTACCCCACTTGAGACAGGAGATGGTTGGTTCGAATCCAACAGACCCTTCCACAATCTCGCGATGGTTGTGTACAGAATGATGGAGGTATCTCTGGTTAATCCAGGGTTTGTAATTTTCTTGGATGGGTGTTCACGGATGAAGGGAGACTGTTGGCGAAGAAAAAGCGAATATACTTCGTAGTGGCATCTACAAATGGAAACCGAGGCATAAGTGTACCTATTGTCAAGTTGAATCATTCTATGTATATAATCACTGCAATGTGCCATAGCCTTGAGGCTGCATACACATTAAATGATTAAAAAAAAAAAAAACCCTAGCAAAATGAGCCATTTAGATCCTAGGGTCTGACAAAAACCCCTTCGGCTACTAAATTCACACCACTCTATATTATGTAATATTTAAAGGTTGATACAATATTAGTCGCATTTGGCCAGCTCCTCGGACATTGAGAAGCCTGAGGCATTTAAGTCAGCTACTCTGTTCAGCTCGTAACTTTTCAACCACGATAGTTTTTTTTATGTTATTTTATCGTTCTTATGGAGTCTAAGACTATCAAGGACAAGAGATCATGACTACGTGATTAAGATTAATTGGACACTCACACTCAAACAGCATTTGCGAATACCACTATGAGAAATGAAGTTACCTCCTGTACTTCTCTTCCGTGAATATCCACCAAAGGAAAAATTCTCATAAAACATTTGGTTGTTCAAGTGTACCTCCATCATCGTATACATTTCACTCCCTAAGAAGGAAGGGTCTACTGGATTCGAACCAGTGGTATTCCGTCTCAAGTGGGGCAGGTGTCAAGGCTACCCAAACTCTACTTAGAAGGCCAGCCCGGATGGCATACCACTAGACCATCCGACCCCAACCACAATAATTATTTGAACTTGAAACTCAATCTTTCCGCAGACTCTGACCGTTCATTCCGAACTGGGGGTCGGCTTAATTATTTCCGCAAGTTAGGTTTATGGTCCCTGGAGCTTACTCCCATACAAGGATCTGAATTGTAAAAGTCAAATAGAGATTACCAGGGTCTCACTAAGCCTTTTAGCCTAGTATTCGAAAATTGACTTTTGCAATTCAGATCTGTTGTGATGGGCAACAAATATACCAGGATACTCCATAATATTGGGATTAATGACAGGGGTAACTATGTTGACCTCAACAGTATTGATAGATAGTCAGCAATAGATAAGACAACAACTGACAGCTTAGTTGTAAAAAGACTTTAGTTGTGTCGAACATTTTTTCAAAGTATCTTAGTTACACACTCAGAATACATAGTAATTGAGATCACTTAACATAAAACATACACACTCACACTACACACTACACGTAATATCATCGTCATATAGTGCTTACAATTATGCAGTATCTACCAAAAATGCCGATTAATTCCTCTATGTTTGATAGAATTAACAATAACTCCGCAACTACTCACTGAAAATTAATAAGTTTACATTAATATTCAATTTAAGCCATTTCTCTATAAATCAGACATTTATTCAAAGTTAGAGTACTATTGTAGAATATATTTTGTTGGGGTATTAGTATTTCAAATGCATTCGGCATTTTGGGTCGCGAGATTTTAATATTTCGTATGACCCCCTTTCGCATCCTTTATAGCCTGAACGCGTGATTCCATGCTCTCAATTAGTTTTCGACATGAATCTTCATCAAAATTATGCAAACCTTCTTCAGCTCGTTCACCCGATTCGTGCATTCTTCGTGGGGTTTCGGGTACTCTCCAAGTCGACGTTTGACCATAGCCCAAAGGTGCTCAATCGGGTTTAAATCTAGCGATTGAGATGGCCAATTCATGGTTTTAATCCTCTTCGTAGCCAGAAAGTTCTTTGTCGACTTTTATGTATGCTTTGGGTCGTTGTCCTGCTGAAAAAGAACTTTACTACTGGCGCTTGAAGGGAGCTTGTTTACGACTTCATCAATAGTTGGTACCAAACTTGTGTTCAGAATACTGATAAGTTGTTCTGAATACATCCGACCGACTACATGACTCATACCACCCGTGTC
>JAHYSP010007221.1:10106-21773 GCA_019455505.1 Pleochaeta shiraiana | reverse complement strand
AGTGCGTATTAGTGTGAGATAGTGTGAAGCCAGAGCTCAAATAGGTAAAGCTCTTTTTTTCTCTCACCTTAAATCCCTGCCTATAATATGCAAGTAAAACTAATTGACCCTGATAGCCTGTATGTATATACATGGGTAACATAACATAACGCATCGACGTCATCTCTCGTTCCTTCCATCCTTACATATTACATCATTATATTATTATTATGTCATTACCCCAATAATGATCCAAACACAACAAAGCAGCCTACTAAATTATACTCGATAAGAATACATGTCAAACTAGTATTCAATAGAAATATACACTGGCAAAACTCTTAGAAGCAAAGAAAAAAACACACTTAAGTATCATTCACATTCACTTGATACAAATTTGAAACTCATTCTCGGTCTTTCCATTCAGATGCCTTTAATTCAATTTTGTTGGTCTCAATGAGATTTTTCAATGCTTGGCATGGCTTTGATTTAGTCATAGCATCGGCTGGATTTGTATCGCCGTCAATCCATTTAATCTCGGCGATCTCTCTACGCTCGTATGATTGGCGGAGAGACATAATGTCGATCATAAGTCTCTTTTTCCGCGTAGTGCCTAATTTAACAAGACAGTCATATAGAGATTTCGATTCAGTGCAGATAACAAGTGGAATAGGCTTTTTGGTTCGTAAAATCTTACTTATTGTGCTTTTAGTAGCAGTACCGGAGTCGAACCCATATGTCGTTGCATATAATTCTGAAGCTAATACGCTTCGAGTTACACGTTTATACTTAATGGATGACCAGTGAATAATATTGGCATTTTTACTATTGTCTATCATTATCGTTAAATAACCGATTTGAGATGAAAATTCTTGGTTACCAGCAAACGATACGTCCGTAAATACGACTAGTTTTATAGAATTCAAGTCCAATGACACAAATTTAAGACCTCGTTTATTATTGTTAATTTGCCATTGAAGACGCTAATTTAGTAGCTTGTGATCAACTTACATCGTGTTGGTACATTGGGCAGCGAAAGAAAGCTCGAATGATGCTTCTGGTTGACACATAGAAGCAACATAGGCACCCCGTGCTCGCTGAGCAACAAATTGATCTTTGGGGGTCGCCAGTTTTGCTTGTTCAGTTTCGTTACTATTGAAATTTGTATCTTTATTCATAACCAGGCTGATATTTTTACACTGCTTCTCTTGGTTAAGGTATATGGCGTTTTCAATCAACGTGATAAGGCCTCCGTTGAACTGTAATGAATTTAAAGGGTTTAGCTTTTCTCTTTCTTTGTCTAGGAACTTAGCTTCTGGTAGTTGATTTTCTTCTTCGGTTACAAATTCAGAGTCTCCCAGTATGAGAGTGTCATCTGTCTGAAGTCCAACCAAACCAAAGATTTTATCAGTGTATGAAGTAGACATGAATCAAATGTTGATGGAACCATGTGTGGTTTTTCCAGGTGGAGGCGGTGGTATGTGGCATACCAATGATTACCGGCTTCGGGGATTCCATTCAAAGGTTTCTTTATATGCCAGATATACCCGGTATGAAGCTCGATATCGTTGGGCGGACGTACGTAAAATTCTCGTTTAAGTGTCGTAGTTGATTGGGCGTACGCTTGGGAAATATTCCGCAGATAGAGATTGATATCAGGGTTTGTGTTTTGTAGACTTGCCGCTATTGCTAGTATGATACGTTGACTTACACGTTGGATAGTTTGTGATTGGGTTAAAACGATAGGTTTTCCATCATCCTTGTAAGCCTGAACTGCTAGTCGATATTTTTCAGAGGCTTTGTCAGTTCCGGGATTCTTTATACTATTTACGAATCTGGAGTTAAAAATCCTAGTATTTTTGGGAACACTAGTAATGGGCACGACCTCAAAAGCACCCATTTCTAGTAATCCATCAATTTCTTTACGCTTTGACTCCTTGAACATGGGTGAAACTATATCTTTGGTAGATATATCTTCGAAGTCATCGTGTTGTAGTAAAACATAGATATCAGCAGGTAAATTTTCATCATAGGGTAATCTTTTAGGGAACTTTTGACGTTGTGATCTTCAGAGCTGAGTGCTGACATCAGATTCTACAAGTTCATTGATGTTTTCTGAGTCGAAGGTGGTAGGGGCTGCAGTGAAATTCTCGTTTGATGTGTCGCCAGTTATAACTTTCATTTGTTCCTGTAAATATGGCTTGATAGATGTACTACGAAAATCAGTGATACCATTAGGTACTAGTACTTTGCAAGTCTCTCTATCAATACCAAGGAATTTATAAGGACCTTTCCAGCTGCCACTCTTATTTGAACCGCCTTCGCGCCATACAAGGTCATCAGCACCATGTGTGAGGTCATGAATAGGGGCTGTGGACGGCCCGTTTCGCTGGTTTAGTGCGTCGGCAATTTGCTTATGACTGCGCAATTTTCCAATTTCTTCCATAGCTTTTCTAATAGTTTTTGCAAGTTGTGAAATCGATGGTGCCGGTGGATCAATTTCACTCATCCGAGGATATGTTCCAAAAACCAGGAGAGTCGGTATTAGACCATCAGATCCAGAGGAATCGTTTACGGCCTTTACTGCCATCTGTAATGCCATTTCTTTGCTGATTCCTAACTCTTTGAGTTCATCCATTACTATTTCATAGGCTCTGCGAAGGACGTAGTGGTGGCGTTCGACAATTCCAATTGACCAGTGTGCCTCGACAGGTACACTTTTAGTTTGAATTGACATGGATGATGCATATTGTACAAACTCTTTACTCACAAAATTTGATCCGGCATCAGTTATTATCCAGTCTGGAGGTCCGACGTACATATCTATCCAGCAAAGTCTTAGCACGTCCCATTTATGTTTAGAAGTGAGATTTTCGAGCCATCTAGCCGCTTGAAAGCGAGTGACTTCGTCGACGACGTGTAAGATTAGTCTAGCATTAATATACATTATATGAATAATAATTGAGTAGTTAAAATTGCATTCGTCTCGGAGCTTAAATCTAAATCTGCCAGGTGATTTACCTTTTATCTGACAGTGTTTACAGAATTTTGTGAGTTTATTGAGATAAGATGTATTGAAGTCACTATGGCCAGATCGTTCGAGGATTCGACATAATCTATCCACAGAGGGATGACCGAAGCGTCTATGGAGCCTTCGGAGTTCAATATCAGATAAATAACATTCGTCTGTTGAAATAGATTCTTGAATGAAAGATTGAAAGTTAATTTTCCAGAGAAATGAGTGGCCAAATCTTCTCTCAACAAGATGAGTAGAAAAAGGAGTGATGTTGATTTTAACATTATTATAATATAAATTTAGTTGGTCCATATCGGCAATACTGAGAAGAAATGGTGTGTCCGCGTGTAAGACATGGAATTCAACCATGCCAATTGGGGAATTGACGTATAGCGAGTCAATAGACTGTGTTGACCCCATTCCAAATGAAAATTTTGCTCTACCAGCGGTAGATTTATCAATTTGAAGTCCAGTGATTAGTTTAAATACGAGATACTGGTTGTACCCGGCTGTTGACTTTCTCGCTGCTCCTGTATCAATCATAATTCAATAAAATTCATTTTTACCGTAACGAGTAGTTGGTGTTCGAGCTCTTTGCATATCTCCTGTGATTCCATGAATAAAAAAAAGATTTGACTATTCTGAAATTATGCTTTTACCAGCAATGGGGCCTGTTGACGTGAGGAAAACGTCACTGGATGAGTATTGTAATTCTAGATTTGCTTTCAGTGTATCAAATTCTTCAGTTTGATCACTTTCACAAAATTCATTGAATTCTTCGCCTTCATACTCAGTCACAAACTGATTGAATCGTTTTTTCATGGATTTATCAATTTGATTTTCGAATTGCTTCTTGTATTTTAGATATGATTCATCGCACTCTTGTTGAGTTTGTCGTGAAGACCAGCAGCCTGTCCTACGACAAACAAAGCACTTTCTATTAGCAAAAGTTCTATTAGTATTATGGAGACGCCCGTCGGAACGGCTGTTTTGGTTATAGCGTTTTCGGAACTTTCTATCAGTATACATTGTCTCGTGATAGTCATTTTGAGCATTAGAAGGTGATATAGAAGTAGGATTTGCTTTTTTATAAATTGTTATTCCAGGATATAATTCTTCTAAGAGAGTAGAAACAGTATTTGCAGGTTTCGTACAAGCAATAGAACATGCTCTGACTCCTTGACATGCGGTTACGATCTTGTTATGAAGAAATTTTTCTGTTTGTAGTTCTATAGAAAGTCCTTTGTAGAGAATTCGTAATTGAGAAGCCATAAGTTGCAAACATTCGATGGTTGATTTGTTAGCAAACTATTTTATTTTTGACAGAAGATTTACGTTACTCCATTTTTCTAGTACGCCCCTTTTATATTCTTCGCCCTCAAAGTTATCTAGGGAAAATTTACAAACATCATCAAATGTTCTAGGGATGAAGTTGATATTTGCGTAATAAATATCAAATGCCAGGCCTTTTAACATAGTAGGAAATACTTTTGTAAAATTCTCTGGGGCCACACATGCACGGCTGCAATTATCATTAAATATCGTAAGTTTGTAGGCGAAATTGTCATTTTCACCAGAATACTTCATATCTTCGGTGTAAATTTTTGACAAATTTCCAGATTGTCGACCAATGTCAACTAATTGATTCGATTGTTGATGATTATTTTAAAAATTAAATACATAACTCCATCTACCTTACTAGCCTCCTACTATCATACTACATTAGGAAATAATCCTTAGCTACAATAAAAGGATTATTTGTACCCATTTAATTATTAGTAATCATTTGTAGAACTCTCTAGAATCACAAATAGTAGATTCTACCGTCTTCTAGGATCATCACCATCATTACTAAGTACTTTCTGGAGACTTCTACAGCATTCTTCCTAGCTCTAAACTACGTATTACAATTTCAGGATGCTATTGAGCATAGGCCATATTGAAGTGTATAGAGTATAGTTCTCCCTCTACATTCCTATAGATAGTTTAAAGAAGAATAATACAATATAGAATTAGGTCTAACTGCTTCCTACTTTTGCAAGCCTCTATACTTCATCCCTCTGATTAAAAGTTGATGTGCCATCCTATCCCTCGTACCCAACTTACAACAATGATATAATCGTAGGGTGATTGCAGACGATTCTTGAGTTATCGGTGCCTTGAGCTTTTCTTCTTTAAAAGTATCATCGGAGTGAACAGTTACTAATTTTGTCTTAATTTCTGGCATTTTGTGACCATAGGAGTTCTCCAACAACCATAAAATCTTTCCAGGTGTGAATTGGAATGACTTGTCTTTTAAAGTCTTTTTGATCTGATCTTCTGTTCATGGTGGAAATGCTTTGGAGTTTAACCGCGTTAGCCATTGCGTCCCAGACATTAACCTCGTCTTTCTGAATGTTAACGCCGGCACTGCGAAGCGTTTTACTCAGAGATTGAAGTATTCCTTTTTCTGCCTTTTTCCAATGTTCCATATTAAATTTTTCAAAATCATATGCAAAGGATTCTCATAGATCCTCGTCAAACCATTCTTCTCTTTTGTATTGTTCGGATTTAAATCTTATGTATCCGATAATATCATCGTCAGATACATTTTCAAGATCGATTCGGCGAATATATTTCTTTGACTCGGCGTTACAGTTGAATGACATGATAGAGATGTGGTCGATTTAGTACTAGGTTCAAGGTCGATTGTAATAGTATGTAATATGTTTATGTATATATCGAGAGCTTGAACTAGTTTGAGTAGGCGCGTGATGGACGCAAGGACAAATGGCGATAGTAGCAATTTGTTCTTTTTGAATATTCTTCCAAGTACAGCAAAAGTTGAATATTGCTTTACACACAGCAGTCCAAATTTTCTACGAGTACAGTACTTTATCAAATTTGGGTTTGTGTCTACCAGTGTATGCCAATTCTTTGACTTCTTCTCCACGCACAGTGAGCTTCGAATTAGTCCAAGTATCCTAATTTGTGATATCACTAATTAGTGTTGGTATCTACTTGGGATGGTCATAATCAGACTGATTAACAAATTGATCAAGAATGTGTATACAAACTTCATTGTTCTGTTACTCGGGTACTAAACTATGTATATACATGGGTAACATAACATAACGCATCGACGTCATCTCTCGTTCCTTCCATCCTTACATATTACATCATTGTATTATTATTATGTCATTACCCCAATAATGACCCAAACAAAACAAAGCAGTCTACTAAATTATACTCGATAAGAATACATGTCAAACTAGTATTCAATAGAAATATACAGTACTAGGTAGAAAAAGTTTTTGCTTGTTATTGATCACCTCGGCTCATAAATTTGTCATCTGCCTGGTTGAGACTAAATCTAGTGTCTTTTGCATAAGGTCTGGAATAATCTTGACGCATGATGTATTGCAATAACTAATACAGTTTTCTCCGTAATTTCTTCCGTTCAGCTTCCATTAACGATTGAGTATAGGATGATGGACCCTCCGCCTTCTACAAAAACTCACATTTAAGGATAATTTAAAATAAGACTCCGTGCACCTTAATTATATTAATGATAGGTCCATCCAACAGGACTAAACTCTGTATTTCACGCCAATCCATTGACTTGTCAATTTTTTAAAAGTTTTGCTGTCGTTATGGGAGTCGAATATTTGGAGATTGAGGTACTGATCGGACATCTACTTCTTCGGCCGCATTTGAAAGTGAGAGATAGGCAGTCCAAGCAATACCAATAGTTGAAACAAAAGGCTAGATAATGTGATTTTAGTTTGAGTTCTACCAAATCGAAGTAAAAATGACTCACTAGCTGGAACTGAATAGGCATCAGCCTGAAGTTTATCATCTGGACAGCTGGCCAAACCATGTAATTAGCTTTAAGGGTTGGCATATACATGTCTCTCAGTTTAGTTGACACGGCGCGGCGACCACCTCCCTCTGCCACTGTCATTACCGTAAAGAATGTTGCTATGCCTGAGTTTAACGAGTTAATGGTTTAATCAAATCTTGTAAGTCTGTAATTACATACTGATTGGTGCGAATATCAACTGGTCAAAGGCCACCATCTTAAGGGCTGATGCTAATCCATTATCTTTAGTGATAGGAAATGCTCCTGACAAAAACCGAAACCATTTAAATTGAACTGGCGCTATCATAAAGCCATATGCCATAAATCTGGTTAATCTCTCAAAGTCAAACTGCGGTAACTGTCCTCGAGGTTCGTTATTGAATTCTGGCGGCGATAAATAATTCTTTCTATCAAGCTCGTGAATCTCTATTGCTGATTGGTCATTGTTCGATAAGTTCCGTGAAGCTGTCAGCCGGATTGAGGTGATAGTTTGTGCTACTGTATCTGCGATGCCACTCAGCACAGCATTTGTAACCATCATTGTTAGCACTAAAGCGTAAGATTAGCTCTCATAGCTTTTGTTTGGACTGTTGAATTCAGAAATATTTTTACCTGGACGGTCTGCATAATAGCTATTAAATTTAACGACAAGCCTCGACATGATGGCTATTTCAATAAAGAATGCTAGTGTATGCAGAAGTGGCTATTCGTAATAATGATATAAATGCTTAGGTTAGTGTTAAATTTTCTGGAAGTTGCGACAGGCTTCAGTAAAAAGCCATGATCAAGGTCTTTTACTTACGAGTCTTCCACCAATTGTGTACTTACTATTCATCATTGAGAAGAATCTCTGTCTAGTCATCTCGAAACCCATTTCAACCCGATAAATTTTAAGAATTGAGGTCCGCTGACTTGTGGAAAAAAGGATGAATTAATGAGGGTGGTGCAGGATTTAATGTTATTTTTTTCTCACTGTTGATTGGTTGGTTTAGATCAATAATTTTCAACCAATTTTCGGGTTAAACAAGTGGGAAAGATAGAGTAAAAGGGAGAGATTAAAACACTGGAATTTTTTAGTTAATGAAGAAATGTATGTCCCCTCCATGAACATGGATGAATGAACAAGTAGGAAAAAACTATTTGATACGGCACAAGTGTATAATGTGTCAAATCTAGTGTACGTGATCATGACTTTCAGACGAATAGTTTTAACAGTTCCACAGTTTCGCACTACCAACACTTACTCACGGATAAAATTAGTTTGATCGGAGAATCGGAAGACTAGACATTCAGGCACCTGTCATTCACCGTTCATTCAGAAATTAGAACTGAGTCAGGTTTGTAAAAAATAACCTCGTTTATTTCGTTTTTCATTTTGCAGAATCGAGAAGCAGGACTAATCTTCATTTTTTCCCCCTAGAAGTAATAACCTGTACTAAATAAATTGTCGGTGATTAATCCTCAATTTTGCCGAATACTATTGGCGCTTATAAAATCAGCCACTAATTGGTAATACCCAATAAGTTGATAGGAGGGGTTGATGGCTTTGACTGCATTAAGATTAAGCCCTTAGATAAAAGTGAACAAGAGTATGCAGAAAAGAAACGTCAGGGGTCGAATTGAAACAGTGTTTGTCAAATCAGTGACTTTTTTTTTGACAAGGTCAGAGCGGTTGGCACAGGACGGTAATTTTCTCAATAGCATGAATCAAACATCTTAAATATTTCATTCATAGTACTTCACATTCTGACTTTCACGACCCTATCCACTAGCTTGGGTGGAAAGATTTCTCAAAAGATTTACAGTCACTTGGTTTATGACAAATCATTATTTGCTCCGAGTGAACAGCAAAATCAAGCAATATTAAGACATTCTTCTGGATTTTCTGGAAGCTCGCAATCTCATTCTGTATTCCAATTTATGCAATCAACATGACCCGCACCATCCTCAATCTAAGTATTTATTTTTAAAAAAATAAAAAATAAAAAAACATATAAAATCCACTTAACTATTAGGCTACCGTAATATGTTCAGGATTTTTCGAAGATTCAAGCCCACTTTTCTTCCAGCCCTTGTTAGGATGCCCAAAAGACCTCGACTTTTCAAAACAAAAACTTCATTTGAAGTTGGATATTCAGAATAGATCGTTCAATGAGGAAACCAAAATAAAATTACTAGCCGTATGGTTTAGGTGGACCCTCTAATAAATGCATAAAACCATGAGCTAAATATGAAAATAAGTTGTACCTAACAGCCATGGGAGTTTTTTTTTTTTGTTTATTGTCCTTATGGAATCTAAGACTATCAAGGACAAGAGATCATGACTACGTGATTTAGATTAATTGGACACTCACACTCAAACAGTATCTGCGAATACCACGACGAGAAATGAAGTTACCTCCTATACTTCTCTTCCGTGAATATTCACCATAGGGAAAATTCTCAAAAAACCTTTGGTTGTTCAAGTGTACCTCCATCATCGTATACACTTCACTCCCTAAGAAGGTAGGGTCTACTGGATCCGAACCAGTGGTCTTCCATCTCAAGTGGGTCAGGTGTCAAAGCTTCCCAAACTCTACTTAGAAGGCCAGCCCGGATGGTATACCACTACACCATCCGACCCACAGCCATGGGTTGCTTGTTAGTCTATTGGTCAAATATTTCATTTTAAACTGTTCTTTCTCCAGTAATTAAAAATTTGAGCAGCTGTTATGGAATTAAACAGTGTCATATGTATATCCGAGAATCTAAAAAATAAAATTGAGCTGAGATCCGATACTTTGCATGATTTAAACGTCTTTTCTACGAGCAACAACGCGATTGCAACATAATGGATTATCACTGGGATTAGTGGATTGTGACTGGGAAATGGGAAATGGCGAAGCATCTGTGCATTTGATTCTTCTATTTTAATTTTACAATAAAGTAAATGTTAAATTGGGTTCCAAATTTCATGTACAATATGCACAGCTCTAACCGAGATTCGGAAAGTAATTTGAAACAATCTTGCGACAGTATGATTCAGTTAATTAATTGACCACATTTCCAATCGATCAAATCTGAGAAGAAAAATCAAAACTATTTTGACTTGGGATTCGACATATGGAAGGCGCAATTCGTATCTATAACAACCAGAGTATGTACACTGTATTAGGGAAAAGAAGTAATCCCGGCTTAGTACTCTATCACAGCTCGCTTCAGGGCTTAGCCCTGTCAATTTTAGCCTCAGGTATGTACTGAAACGTTAACTACACACGAAATCATCAAACAGCAAGCCCTTCACTATCAAAATTTCTACCGCGCTCTACAGGGTCTCGAGGGTAAGTGGACGTACACTTCTCATCTTATTCTCCATCAGCGCGCTACGTCCATTTATCCCTGTCACCCTGTAACTTCTAATTTCATTAGCAAATATTTCACTTCAGATTAAAGACTCCACCACAATCATAAATTTCGTACCTTAACTTTCGTAATTAATCATATATACAAATTCTAAAACCTGAGTTATAACACAAAAAAATTAGTTTTCACATTCACATGTAATCACTATCGCAAGATAAGTCCTTCATCTTCTATTAGTTCTCCTATGACTAGGGATCAATGCCTCCTAGTAGGCTACTATATGAAATATTAAATCCACTTTTCCTATGAGTCAAACAGGCGAAATCACTCAAAACTGTGGAAAAACCCGAGATAAAATCGCTCAGGAAGTTAAATTGTCTCCTGCGCAGGTTATAAACACTCTTAAGCGTCCATACATCTCTTCCAAAATGAAGAAGGGTCGACCTAGTGTCCTAACCGATTTGCAAATCAATGAATTGATTGAATTTATTTCTTTAAGTCAAAAAAGTAGAATGATGACGTTTTTGGAGCTTGAAATCGGTTCTTTTGAGCACTGGCTCATAAGTGAGGATCTAATTCGAAAATTCCTGAAACAGAGAGGATACTATCATCACATGGCCATCAAAAAGCCCCGTCTGTCTGAAAGCGTAAGAATTAAACGTAAGGAATGAGCTGATGCCCATTGATAATGAACCGTTGAGGATTGGGGGGAATCGCTGGGTCAGAGAAAAGCTCATGCCTCTTCTGGAACAAGAATTGTCGGGGAACTATAAAATCAGAAGGATATTACGAAAGAGTTGTCCCTCTAATAGATGGTATTATCCACATGAGGCCATGGCTATCGGTAATGCAGGATAATGCTCCTTCACACTCGGCAATTGATACGATGGATGAGTTTAGGCGAAGATACATCATAATGATCCAATGGCCTGCTTGATCTCTTAAATTGTATCCAATAGAATCTATCTGGAATATAATTAAAATATAATAAAATATTATATTCGGCAGAACTATCCGGATTAATGTAGTGGGGAGCAGCGATAAGAGGATGAGCTTTGGGTCATTGTAAAAGAAGCATGGGACTCTTTACCTTACGAGCAGCTAATGGGTCTCAACAAGACTATGTCAGCTAGAGGCGTACCGTAATTGACGCAGAAGGGGGACCCACGAAGTATTGACTATTTCTACTTGTAATTTTAATAGATGATAAACATAGCTGAATAAAATACTAATTGAAATATCAAAGTTCAGTAAAAATCCGACTGAATTAGGTTTAGTGGCTATGATAGAATCAGAACTGATAGAGGCTAGTTTCTCGTCCGCTCAAAACCGTCCGTACAAACTTTCAAATCTTTTGTGTAGATCCCATCCAGATTTACCTAAGGTGAAATAGTGGAGAAAAATTTACCAATGATGTTAATGTATTTTCTCGCTTAATCCCAACCAATCCCTACTTATAATACAGGGAGTGTATGTAAGATCAAATTAA
>JAHYSP010007212.1:4357-18589 GCA_019455505.1 Pleochaeta shiraiana | reverse complement strand
TAAAGAAATTAGGGCCGGTTACTAATCGACAAATTTCGCTCAATCGAAGCAAAATCCTACTTATTTCCAAACTACAGAAAAATGGCAATTCCTGAAAAAGAGACAGATACAAATCATCAGGAATCGATTTCGAAAAAAGGAGCCAAAAAAGCTGAAGCGAAGGCAAAAAAGCAAGCTGAAAAAGCACGCTTGGCAGCAGAGCGCGAAGCTATATCATCTTCATCCAATACTGCGGCGATTGAAGATAAAGCAAAGGAGAATTATGGTTCAACAACCCAATTAACCAAAATTAATTCAAAAGCTATCCATCTCCGCGACATAGTCGAAGAGGATGTGGGATCTACCGTCAAATTACGGGCTTGGATACAAAATGCGCGTATGCAAGGTGCAAAGATGGCATTTTTGGAGTTTAGAGAAGAAGGTGCATGGAGTATTCAGGGGATTGTAGCCGCAAACAGTGAAGGGACTGTAAGCAAGCAAATGGTTAAATGGACTGGCAGCTTGAAATTAGAAAGTTTTGTGCAAATTGAAGCAGAGATTAAAAGACCCCTAGAACCTGTCAAAAGTTGTAAAGTAAGCGCTTTTGAATTGCATTTGATGAAAGTGTACTTGGTTGCTCCAGCCCCGGAGATGTTAGGTTTAGGATTCGCTGTTGCAAATCGAGCTGTTGGGAAGCTAGATGATGAAGAGAACACCGAGGCCGACTTTGAAGGTAACTTTTATTTTTTATCTAAATTTCAATACAAGTGATCCATGGAAATAAAGCTAATGACTTTGACTAGGTGCAAGCTCTGGAGACGGCTTACCAGTTGCAAGTTTAGTAACTCATCTCAATAACCCAGCTATGCACAAACGTGCACCTGTCAGTCAAGCAATTGCAGATATTCGTATTGCTGTTGAAGATTTATTTTGTGAATATCTCCGCTCCCGTCGTTTTAAAAGGTTCCACCCGCCTTCTCTTATCGGAGCCGCATCTGAAGGAGGAGCAAATGTGTTTCGTATGCCATATTTTGATAAAGAGGCTTATCTTGCTCAGAGTCCTCAATTTTACAAGCAGTTTGAGATCGCAGGTGGTAGAAAACGAGTATTCTGTGTTGGTCCGGTTTTTAGGGCTGAAAACTCCAATACCCCAAGACATATGACTGAGGTATTATTTAACAAAAATAAAATTTACAGAAATTTCGACTAACTTTGATACTAAATGTAATAGTTTATTGGCCTTGATCTTGAAATGGAAATCGACGAACACTATCACGAAGTTATAGATGTCCTTGAAGGAGTCCTTCTCCATATTTTTCATGGTCTCTCTACCCAATTCCGCGAAGAAATAGAACTAATACGCACTATCTACCCATCTGAAGAATTTCTCCTTCCTGAATCTGGAAAAAAAGTTAGACTCACATTTGCACAAGGCCAAGCTCTTCTTCGAGAAGAAGGACCTGAGGAGTTCAAGCATGTTTCTGATGACGAAGATATGTCTACGTCTCAAGAGAAGGCACTTGGAGCCCTAATCCGAAAAAAGTATCATACCGACTTTTACGTCCTTGATAAATTTCCCACTGCAGCTCGACCATTTTATGCTATGCCAGATCCCGAAACCCCATCAATTACGAACGCTTTTGATTTTATGATGCGTGGACAGGAAGTGCTGTCTGGAGGTCAACGTTTACATATCCCAAATGAATTAGAGTCCTCAATTAGATCCAAAGGCCTTGACCCCAGCCAACCTGGAATCAAAGAATATGTTGATATTTTTAAGAGCGTAGGTGTTCCTCCACATGGAGGTGGTGGTATTGGCTTGGATAGAGTGGTAGCCTGGTATTTAAATCTTCCTAGTGTGCATCTTGTCTGTGACTATCCCAGGACGCCAAAAAGATTGAACCCATAGTGTTTCGTTTGATTATGAAGTGAAAAAATAGAACCCCTTCGGCGCTGAGATCATTTAAAAATTACTGGAAATTTATTTTCACATGTGGATTTCACATACTGACAACTTCATTTGAGCAATTCATAGTTTAAACCTGGTTCTCAGTACTTTTGCAATTAATCTTGAGCCGAAGGAAGCTACACATCAGATGATGAAATAAAATCAAAAATGTGTAACTTGATAAGTTGTGCTCTTTGAAATTGTCAGGGGGCAAAATTCTTGTGATAACACAGGTTATACTTATGTCTAGTGGTTATTTATGATTAGAAACCTATTTTAACTCTAATCAATTTAGCTGACTTCTCCTTGCCGATTTAATGAATCAGCCATTCTTATCACCACCACGCTAATAAAAGGTGAAATTATTTCCTCGTCGGCCAACCCACATATGAAGTGATTCGATTGCCACACCTGAACATCTTTACTGGTGTTAGAGTCAAGTATTCTTGGTATTAATGTTTTAATTGCTATTTTACAAATTTTTGCTTGGCCGAGTAGCTTGCCACCTGGAAACAGACGAAGTTACAAGATAGCAGTAACCATCACGCTACACTGGAATATATGATCTCGACATTAAGGCGAGTAGCTGCTGAACAGTGTGACTAATGCAGTCAATGAATGACTGCGTCAAGGGCCAATAGGACTGTAACTTATACGAAAGGTGAAAGTAATCCGAATGACAAATTTAGGCTCTATAGACACCCTCACAATAATAGTGAGTGTTATATACAGCATCCATATCTCATGCCAAATCAAAAAGGGGAACATTAAGATTAGGAAAGGAAATTCAAGGTAAAGCTTTCAGCTGAAGGAGATCTTGAGGCTTCTGAAGATAACTATAGCGATGATTCTTATACCAGTATTATTTTGGCAAATTTAGCAAAGGCACCATCCGCCAAACTCGGAAACAAAAATCATTCACTGTATGATACCGGTGTCTCTCACTGCTTCTTTCGTTTACAAGAAATTTTCATCATCCTTAAAAGACTTGCTAGGCTATTTGAATTCGATCAAGATGTTGGAAGTTCTTCCTTAATTGGCAGGCAAAAGAATAAGTTGTATAATGATTGGTAAAAACTACTCTTGATCTTAATAACTCCCTCTACTCGCCCAACACTGTCTATGATGTAATTTCAGCGGTAAAATCCAAAGGTTATCACAGAATTGTGGCAGCAGCTTAAAATATATAACTAGTCCAAATTAAAGATAACAATTCTGTTACAAGAATAGCTGCGATCGATGGTATATTCTTTATTAAACTACTCAGTCACGCTGTGAACCCACCTTCGGATAAAATAGTCGCACAAGATGTTATAAGACTACCTCAAAATTTTGATGCATAAAAGTGGCACCAACGCTTAGGAACTTCAAGGAAAAAATTATCAAAAGTCCAGCTGACAATTAATTGGGAATGGATGGAACAGATTTCTTGGATATCACTACATGCGAAACATACTATCAAAGTAAAGCCAGACAACAAGACAAGTATTTAGGGAGTTCGTGCCGGGCGATCTATCATATGAATTTTTCATAGAAAATTTTGGAAAGCTCATTTAAGAAATTAATATCCAGCAAATTTTCATAATCTTTACAGAAGCTTAAACGCAAATAAGATGGACCATCGCCACTACCAAGAAAGATAAAATTTCACAACAGCAAGTCGAAAGGATAAGTTAGATTACTAGTATAGCCAGTATGGTAAAATTTTACGAATGATCTTTAAATATGGAGGCTCTGGATTCACCCAAATCAAAGAATACTGTTACAAAAAATGGTATCCGCAGAGACACTTCAGCGCCCTATTCTCCGGAACAAAATGGAGTTTCAGAAGCCGCAAACAAATTGATCAATAGGCTTACTTTATTTCTATTAATTAAAGCTCGTATGCCACCAATATTTTTGGTCATGGCCTATCAAACATGCATGTTTCTTATTTAACAGGCTGTATTGTTTACGCATCAGAAAAGCGCCTATCATTGGTTCTATTGATGAACTGAATCAGTCACATAACTAGAAAAGAGACTATAACTTTTTCCTGGGCTTTAGTTGTGGAGCCTTAAGCTGGTTCAACCTTTAATGAGGTAGGTTTGAAACGAGAGCGGAAAAGGGATGGTTTATTGGATTTCAGAAATATACCACCAAGAATTATCTCATATATCATTCACCCTAGACACCTCAAAGAGCTGTGCTTATCCAGGTCATGAAAGATGGCAGATTTATTCTTTGCAATGGTTTGTGAGTCTTTGTCTGTCACTGTCCAGCATGGCTTCTAGTCAGGCTTCCTTGCCGAATTTTCCATATCTGAGAGAAGATAGTCAAAAAATTTTGTTTATTTGGACTGTGAGGTAGCTCTTCATTTATTTTGGAAGATTATTGGCTGTATTGGCGCTACAGTTACAGTTCTGGGCTCTGCTATTTCTGAATCTAGGGTTCAAGCCCGGCTCAATATATTTAGGAATCGGAACATGAAATGAAAACGAATATTTTCTTGGCTGATATGAAAAATAAGGCATCGCCCCATAGAAAGTGGTAAATTTAGATTCGTCATCGTAGTCGAGGGTAGGTGCCCAGGCTACCCAGACTCTACTTAGGAGAACGGCCTGGACGGTATATCTGAAATAGATTGTAATGTGAGGGTTACAACCCATTGGGTAAACTTGGGCTTGGCGCCCTCGGTAAATTATTATGTAATCTTCAATTGCTTAGTTACCGGGTATCGGCTTTCTTCCGTCTCATGACGATCGACAAGCAAGAATAATAAACAGTCATTCCCAACACACATTTACAAACTAATAGATTAATGTAGAATATTCTATATTCTAGAAAGTGTTTCCAGCACCTTTGATCGATATGAGAAATTGAAATTCTATGGAGTTCGGTGGAATTCGAGGGAGCGCATCAGAATACCTATATAAGACCATTCTCTCTATCGACTAAGTCTTCATGCAGTTCTTAGTTTTATTTACTAAATACAAACTTCAATCTTTGAGTTATTTGAGTTGAAGCCTTTCATATGTAAGCTTAATTCATCTTTAATCGTGTCTGTCGACACTTATTTCAATGTCTATTCCGAAGGGGTTGTAAAAGTTCTTACTCCTCACGAGGTGTCGTTTTAAGTGAGCAATTTTTTACTGCACTGCTTCTGAAAATGGCTCCTTCAAGGCACTGTGGCTCTTATTAGAATAATGTTCTTAATGCGCTAATCTATCAATTTGTTATATCTATGTCTAAATCTGAGGGGCATATGGAATTAGTTGAGCTAGGCATGAAGAAGATTTAAGAATGGGTTAAAATATAAAATGTCGAGATTAATTTCAGTAGCATGTTGTTGATTTGGGTTTGGCGCTAAGGCTTTATTGTAAGTATGATTATATAATACGCGAAAGATACCCCTGTATAGATATGTATAACTGGATAGTTCTCCTTATTCCGTTTTTGAAAGATAAGTTATGTTTTTGTAATAATCGGAAAACATGCGCTTGCATGTTCACTGCCATCATACCCTTCCAATATATTCATAGAGGTTCATCACCTTGACTAGTGTTATATTTTAATATAAAAGATCTAGTTAAGTTTAGCTCAAGGGATGATGAGAGTTTATACACAGAAATGAGTGCATGTCCAATCATCAGAGTTATCAGTTACCACGTAACTGAAGATTACCAAAGAAAGAGAGTTATCATGCAAAGAAGTAGGGGTCCTTTTGAGACAGAATAGAAAGAAGCTTAGGTACGTTGTCCACGTCCCAATACGACAGGCAAATTTTTATCTCAGATTTATCTTTTTAACCTCCAAAAAACCAATATAAGAAATAAATTCACAAGTATCGAACATATCTTTATTATAGAACATGAGTTAACATGAATATCAAAAGAACTAATTACGTGTGAGTATGTATCATGATGATGCAGGACTGTGATTAATTAAACTCCGAATTATTGCAACCTCAATATTTGTAATTAACCAAATTTGGATGAAAAAATTCCGTTACAAAGGTATGTGATTCCAACTTTATGTTCATCAAGCATTGCAACACAATTAAAAGGTATCTAGAGTCTCGTAATGACGGGGGGTAAAGTAAGATCGTATTTTTTATAACCAAAGAAATGATGGTGAAGCAAATAACTTAAAAGAGAAAAATTAGCTGTCTTCGGAAGAGTTTTGCAAGGTAATTTTTAGTAAAAAAATTCTTATATGCACAAACATGACAGAATAACACGAGAAAGTCAAAATACTGAAGTCTCATTAGTTTTGGTGGATGACAGATTTTGTAGTAGAAAAATTGTGTTTCAAGATGGGTGATGAAAAATAGCAGGCTAGATGTACACTCGCATTAGCAGAGATTCTCAATACCTCAGTCTCTGGAAACTGGAAGCTCCTCAATCAACCGAACATGAGTGTGGTATCCAACGGGCCAGATTGAATTGCTGTACGTTTTAGGGACATGGAGTATTCTGGCTAGTTTTCGAGTCATTCAAAGCAATGGGTTTGAATATAGCTGAAGAATTTTTAAATTCCAGCTACTTCGAGTTCAATAATTGTGATTACATGAGATTTATTAAAAGAGACAAGCTATTTTATACATTACTCTGGTTTTCACACTAGAGACAGATGCTCCGCAGTTCTATCCATATTTACTTATAAGCCCAAGCCACACCTAGTTTTTCTTCACTCATATTTTTCTGAAAGGAAGACTGAGTTTTAATATTTGAAGATCAGAGGTATGCTCAAGCCAACATCTTGCTGTTGTTAGTATTGACTTGAATACTGATTTAGAACGCCAAGCTAGAATTGGGTGTTACGGAGCGGATAGTAAAATGGACGTTGCACATTAACAATGCTACCAAGGTTTTATTATATTTTTCTATGGACTTCTACAATAGGAGATTAGCTACCTTAAGTAATCCTTAATCTGAAGGGAGTGATCTAGGTGTCCTTTATTTCCTTCATCAAATTACCTGACTGACCACAGTAGTCTTGAATGAAATATCACGTGACATGGTGTTATTTCGCAAGGCTGGGCCTGAAAGACAGCCCAGTCACCCAGTATCGGACATAGCCCGTAACATAGGGTACGGTGACACAATTGAGATTGACCTTTTTATGAGCCTCGCGGGCCTAAGGGAAATCTGGGTTTTAAAATAACAATCTTAGTTATACAGTCGTCAAAGATTCTGATTCCAAAGATTCTAGGACCCCTTTAGATACTTCTGCCTTCCAGAAGTCCACATTGAACTTTTTAAAGTTTGTGAAAAAACTGTAACGAGCGAGTAATCATCAATTAAAGGAAAGGCAATAATTGTACATATGCAAAAATTCAGTGGGTGAAAATTTAGGTGCTCTTCTGCACTTCTTTGTTCGTCTAATTTCCTGATTACTTTCCCTTGATCAGGCTTTAGTTATTTTTGTCTATGAATTCGGTGACAATTTTTCAGTGAAGGCAAATTGTAGAGAAAAATTGGTAAAAATTAGCAAGTATATTGCTAAATAATGTTTCCCTTTTATGACCCTGGACTCCATGGACCTTGTATGAACCATTAAGGTAAAAAACCAAAGAAACAGTTGATCTTAAGGGCGAAGAATGATACTTTGCACGTTGTTGAAAGATGTCTTAGAAGATAGAAGATATTAGTCAAATCCGGAGTAATTCGAAAAGGTATTTTGTAATGATATTTGTGCATAGAATCAAATCTCTTATTGAGCTGAAGTAATCCCAACAAATTCTACAATTAACATCAGCAGTCGTTAAAACATATATGCAGCGCTCAGGGGCCGCATTGACTGTGACAGGTGGGCACGTGACACAGCCATAGCGAAAGGGCCACGTCTTAAACACAGCAGTAATCGGAAATATCTACCACAAGGCTGTTGATGAAAATTGCATCAACAAATTCAATTTGCTAACGTTCGAGCAGAGTTGACGATTATTACGTCGCTCTCTCTTCTCTTATTTATCTTAGTCACTAATTCAATTGAGATATTAATAAGACACAATATACCGCCAAAATGAGTGGTCGTAAGTGATACCCTCGCGTCAAAATATGCACTTTTTTTTCGACTTTTTTTTGCTAACATGATTATGAGCAGTTCGATTTCTCGATCTTATCAAGCCTTTCTCCCCAATTCTTCCAGAGGTGCAACAACCCGAGACTAAGGTGCCCTTCAATCAAAAATTGATGTGGACAGGATTAACATTATTAATTTTTCTGCTCATGAGCCAAATGCCATTGTATGGTATTGTGTCTTCAGATACTTCAGATCCTCTTTATTGGCTTAGAATGATGTTGGCAAGTAACAGAGGAACTTTAATGGAACTTGGTATCACACCAATTATCTCTTCAGGGATGGTTTTTCAACTTCTAGCCGGCACCCATCTAATAGACATCAATCTCGACTTAAAATCTGACCGCGAGTTATACCAGACTGCTCAGAAACTTTTTGCCATCATATTATCCATGGGTCAGGCTACAGTATATGTATTCACGGGCCTATATGGTCAACCATCAGATCTTGGGGCTGGTGTTGTCTTTTTACTCATTCTCCAATTAGTCGTTGCTGGCTTAATTGTTATTCTTCTTGACGAGCTTCTACAGAAAGGATATGGTCTAGGCAGTGGAATTTCCCTATTCATTGCTACAAACATTTGCGAGTCCATTGTATGGAAAGCCTTTTCTCCTACTACTTTCAACACAGGCCGTGGCCCAGAATTTGAAGGTGCCGTAATTGCTCTCATTCATCTTCTTCTTACATGGCCAAATAAACAACGAGCCCTTCAAGAGGCCTTCTACAGGCAAAATCTTCCTAATATATTAAGCTTGCTTGCTACTCTTGTCGTATTTGCCGCCGTTATCTACCTGCAAGGTTTCCGTGTCGAAATACCGGTCAAATCCTCCCGCCAACGTGGATCTCGTGGCTCCTACCCAGTCCGACTATTCTATACATCCAACATGCCAATCATGCTCCAATCTGCCTTGTCATCTAATGTATTTTTGATTAGCCAAATGTTGTACTCTCGCTTTTCAGAAAATCTTCTAGTCCAACTTGTAGGAACTTGGGAACCCAGAGAAGGATCTTCTCAACTTTATGCTGTGTCTGGACTTGCATATTACATGTCACCCCCACTAAATTTTACGGAAGCTCTACTTGATCCTATACACACGGCAGTCTACATAGCTTATATGCTTATTGCATGCGCTGTTTTCTCAAAAACTTGGATTGAAATATCTGGATCTAGCCCTCGTGATGTCGCGAAACAACTTAAGGATCAGGGACTTGTCATGGCTGGCCACAGAGAGCAGAGTATGTACAAGGAGCTCAAGCGGATCATACCAACTGCTGCTGCATTTGGTGGCGCCTGTATTGGTGGCCTGTCCGTGGCCAGTGACTTGCTCGGCGCTCTAGGTTCAGGTACTAGTATTTTGTTGGCTGTGACGTAAGTATCTTGTCATCATCAAAAGTTTCATAAACTGATATTTATTTAGAATCATCTATGGATATTTTGACATCGCGGCCAAAGAAGGTGATATGGCCGGTATCAACGGAATAATAATGGGCTAGGTAAATGATTTTACTTCATATCAGCCCCAGCTCTGTTATCATGATCGTAAACTCTACTCGTGATTATAAACACGCATATTTACAAGATCTTACTACAAGTAAAGATAGCTCTCTCAATGAATGAGGAGGAACTAAATAAAAAAACCAGAGTGGTATTTTACCATACATACTCATTTCGCTCTAATCCGTATAATATGCATGTACTTAAATAAAGCGCCTCTGTAGGTTTAGATTCTGTAAAAGTTTTTCATCTGAATTTGTAAAAGAAACTGCTGACTACTTTACCATCTAGACCAGTCATGTTTATATTTTCTGTGAACTCTTGAAAGTAGTAGTAGTAGTAGTAGTATCTATTGTCTCTGTGAATCATACCATTGTCCAAGATAAGATACAGTACGCATAAAAGGTATCTATAATACAGTAGCTCGAAAATGTTGTCAAAAAACTATAAATTGCGATACTTTTTATGAAAATAACATAACATGATTTGTAGAATTGAAATTACAATTAAGTATGAATTATAAGTTGTTTTTCTCTAAGTTGCGCTTTGTTTTATGTGAAATATATGAAGTCTGTACATTCCCTATGAATCTTGCCATCACCAGTTTTTGGCCACATTGATGAGCAAGTTTCGAAGACTTAGATCAGTGAATCACAGCTCAGAAAATCTTCCCATTCTCACTAGACTTTCATTTTTTTTTCTGGATATCTCTTGTCATGTATCAAAAGATTGGTGTAAATCAGCAAATCTACCAAATTCTACTCTACTATATATACATTTAGATGGTAAAGAATAGACACGATGATTAGTTCTTGACTGAATCGCAGCTCAACAAATTTAAGATGGGTAGAATTGAAAAAAAGGATATAACCTTAGACTGATGACTCAGAATATCTAGAATCTCGTGGAAACGAGAAGAATATTGGAGCCTAAACTAGTTTTTAGAGGAAAGTTTCGACCACCAGATACAACAAATCACCTACACCTTGGGTTCATCTTCAATTTTGCTTTTAAATATTCGATCCATTGTGCTCGAAAATTACAGGCCATTTTATCATCCGATACCATAATGAGGAAATTATCATCAGATTAATTACTTCCATTACCATATTACTTTATGATGGCGAATAAACACGAGAAATTTCCTAGCTAATATGATATATTAAAGCTAATGTCAAAATTTATTGCAAGATTATGTATGGTCAATGAAGCACCAGAAGCGAAGTTGGACCGACCGCGGAAGCTTACGTCAAGAGACGAGCGAGCCATCGCGCGCTTGATGGTAAATGGCAGCGTTAAAATGGCAGTAGAAATAGCGAGTTGATTGATAATGAAAAAGAAGACAAAGCTTCATCAGATACCATTCGATGTGGTCTGGAATAATACGGTTTGAAAGCGTTTAAGAAGAAAAAACCACGTCTGTCATAAGCTCACCGAAAATCCCATTTGAATTGGGCGGTAGATCACCAAAACTGGACCATTGAAGATTGAAAAAAACTATTTTTTTCAGATGAGATCATGTCGAGCCGTATAAATAATGATGGTATTAAATATTTCTGAGCTAGAAGTTTCCATGACCTTGGTCCGGCAACGGTTTAGGAGACGCTCAAATTTGGGGAGGTAAATTAATAATATGGGGCTGTATGTCTTGGCGTGGCGTCTGTAGGATTGTTTGCATAGTTTGCAGGATGAACTCTGAGCAATTCTTGGGCATTCTGGAGAGTTTTTTGGTGCCAATATTAGACAAAGTCGCAAGTCAGGCTCTTTCGTTAGCCAGAGCAGATATTATCTTTCAACAAGATAACTACCCAAAGCATACTTCAATGATGACGATAGAATGGCCAGCTTCAAGGGGAATTCAGACTATGATTTGGCCATTGCAATCACCAGATTTGAACCCAATAGAGCACCTTAGGGTCTGATAACACGTCGAATCGGAGACTACCAGGAGCCAGCAACAAAGATAAATGAATTATGGTCAAGAGCTATAAATTTTCGGCATCGGGCTCAAGCGGAGATATTCTGGATGTTAATTGAGAGTATGCCGTCCAGGGTTGCGGCAGTTGTGAAGGCTAAAGGAAGTCACACCAAGTATTAAAATGATGCCCGTAAAAGTGGTCAAAGAACTGGTGATGCCAAGACTCATAGGGAATGCACAATCTTCATATTTTTCACCTAAAAAAATGTGCAACTTATAGAAAAATAACAAATATTTCATAGTCAATTGAAATTTTGAGTCTCTAAGCTCATGTTGTGTTGTTGTCATCAAAAGTATCAGAATTTGTAATATTTTGGCCACTCTTTCGAGCAACTGTATATGACCACCCAATTTTCAGTAATAACCATACGTTATCCACTTTTTCTAATACCCACGCTTGAACAAGCCAGTTACATTGGGTCGGATGGGAAGGAATGAATTCTCATGAATAAGAGAGAACCTAATGGGGAAACGCCATGGGAATGTCGCCGGATCAATTGATATTGATGAACAATAGATCAAGTCCAGAATAATTCAGTTAATTAGGCACCATGGATTGTGTCAACTACTGAGACATAAATTTTTAGAAATAATAACACCAATCTCTGTTAAAGACATGCGGGGTGCGGGTTTGTTTAGACGAGTCATTCCACTGGAGATTTAGGCTTTTACATTTTTGGCATAGCCAGAATCTTCTTGGGGTACTATCCTGTAAGAGGGAAGAAACAATCAGGAAAACCTCGTTAATTCCTCCTGTGCTCATTTTTTGACGAGCAATAGCGTCCTCAACCTGAAAAAGTCATATAGTAATCTAGCCAACTACTCTTATAATCTCAAACGACACCTGACTGGATGCACCAACAGCTCATTCATATTTGGGTTTGGTGATATTAAAGTCCTTTATTCTATATCAAGGGACAATTATGGGTGGCTTCGTGAAAAGGTTGTTAGAGGATTGTGCTGTGAAGATCGATACTCACGGAAGTAATTGGGGATTCTTAAAAGGAAAGGAAACCTCTCTGCTTGGCTCCTCATTCAACGAGAAAAAGAGTTCCCAAATGTAACCACGTGACGGTGTAAAGTGTAACAGATCAAAAAAGAAAAGCAAATTGCATTTAACTTATTGATAGTAAGTTAAGAAGCTAACTGTGAAAAATTAATCTACAGAAAGTACATGTATTTATATAGATTGTTAGGCAATTACTGCACCCAAAGGCTGTAGAGATGTTTCTAGTGAAGATCTGAACTGAAGGGTCCTGAAACAAAGAGGATACTCTCGTCACAGGGTCATCAAAAAGCCTCTTCTTTCTGAAAGCACAAGAATTAAACGTAAGGAATGGACAGAGGCCGATTGTAAATGGACTGTTGAGGATTAGGAACATATTTTCTGGACTGATGAAACGTGGACTACTGATGGGCGCTTTATGTCAGTTTTCGTCACAAGAAATTTAAGTATCTAATGGCTTAGATAGATACTTTTTTGTTAACGATGGAATTTAAGACTTCAGAAGTATTGAATAGGTCATGTATTGTGGATAACTTCAGAAAGAGAACCAGATGGATGTTCTGGGGGGATTTCGCTGGGTAAGATAAAGGCCCATGTCCCTCCTGGGACAAAAATGATTGGGGAATTATTCACTCAGAAGGATATTGCGAAAGGATTGTCCTTCAGATAGATGGGATGATCCGGATGAGGCTATGGATATCGGTGATGCAGGACAATGCTCCTTCACACTCGGCAACTGATACGATGGATGAGTTTAAACGAATTTATATCACACCGATCCAATGGCCTGCCTGTTATTCAGACTTGAATCCAACAGAATCTGTCTGGAATATATTGAAATATTATATTCAGCAGAACTATCCGGATTTAGGTAGTGGGAAGCATCGATCAGATGAGCTTCTAGTCATTGTGAAAGAAGCATGTGTTTTTATTATGAGCTTACTTAGGGCACATTACTACCTTTGTAATACTTATGTTAGAATGAATGAAATACGTTTTTTTCAAAATGATCTTTATTGTCTTATCTGAGTCTAAGACTGTTTAAGACAGCAGCCATTGGCAAGCAACTCGTCTGAATTTGGTCCTTATCCTTACAAGGATTATCTTTACCATTTTTTTAATTTTTTTATCTTCCGTATATTTGATATGCCATCAAACAGCTTAGATGCCCAAAATGTAACAGAAAAAACTGTCCGTACAAAAAACAAAAAACAAAAAACTGGACGATACTAACATACTAACCTGGTCAGACTCAACCGAGGACAACTGCCGCCACCTAGAACAGCTACACGACAAATGCGTGGTATGGGCCAGGAGCTACGGGGTGAAATTTGCTCCGGAAAAATATCAGATGATGCACTTTTCTCAAGCGCGAAAAAGACACAACCTCGCCGCACCAATATTGATTCAAACCCACCAGAAGAAACCTCAAGCTTCGCTCCGCAACCTGTGTATCGTATTCGACTCGAAGCTCAACTGGGACTCGCACGTCAAAAGTGTGCACCTGAAGGCAGCGGCACAACTACAAGTAATGAACAGGCTCACCTAGTCTACATGGGGGGCAAATTTTATGAAGTCAAAGCTATTATACAGCGCACTAGTGAGACCGGCCCTCACGTATGGGTCCGCGATCTGGGCCGAGACCGGACCGAAAGGCAGCCTCCCTGAAAGGGTAGTAAAGCCCTTAAGAAGTATGTAAAGAAAATGTCTGAAGCTAATCAAGGGTGCATATAGCTCTACCAGTTGCAGGGTGCTGGAACACG
>JAHYSP010007195.1:1792-12114 GCA_019455505.1 Pleochaeta shiraiana | reverse complement strand
TGTTGATAGCCCTACAGTATTACAATTTTCGGTGAATGTTGCAAATTTGTTATCAAAAAATTCATCTGGCGATCCTCCATATTTTTGATCATCTTTGCATATCTTGCTCAAATTGATTAAGGCGGCGGTTATTTTATCTTCATTTTGACGCTGATACGATTGAGGCAAAGCGGGTTGAGGTTGGGAGTTCAAAGTGGATAGCTGACTTTTGAACTGAGGTAAAACTTCAATTTGCTCTCCGCTTGGAAGTGGCATGTAATTAGACGTACAAGTTTTAGTTAGAGCGGGGGCCATCTTTATTCCGCGGCGTTCTTCAACGAAGACGTCACGAGAGCGAAGATAGTCACTAAGTGGCTTTAGATCTGGTACTTTACGGAAGATAGTTTCATTAAAGTTCTGGAAATCATGCACAAAGTATTCGTGGAGGAGAGATGCACCTATCTTCTCATCATCGTAGTCGTTGATCCGATTGGAAATATATTCGGAAACTTGTTAGGCTGAGGCTTTGTTGGCCTCCTCGATGGTCCACGGGACAAAGTCTCCTGCTTCTTGAGTAGTAGACATGCTAATGGTCGATCTTATGAAAGGTTCAGCAGATACTCTGTTCTATTGAAAGGACGTGATTGTTTGCTATACTGCTAACAAAGGATCTAAATTTGTGACAAAGGAAAGTTAATTCTAACCTGTGGTTCTGATCTGTTTCGAAAACTGATCAGTGTCGATAAACCTATACGTATTTAGACGTTATACTAATTAATTTCTCTGCCTTTTGCGTTTTAGTACTACAAATCATAATATACAAAACAGCATGTGCCTATTACATAATCAATACTAGTTTGCAAATCACGTGAGCTTTGCATATAACACTCTGTGATATCTAATAACATCGTTTCCGATAAAAGTCTATAACAATGAAAACCAACAATATCTATTTTACTAACTCATATCTATCTAATATTTAGAATAAAATTTTTCGTACAAACGAATTCTCAGGCATCAATACCCATAAATCCCTGCTCTAATATATACGACATCCCCCTTCTGGTCCTAGATTCAATTGCACGTGCCGCACAAAGTTCCAACAATCACCACTGATTAATCTCACTGTATTGATTGAAAGAATGTCAGTGGGATGTCGAGCAGCGATTGGCGTGGATTTTAGGCACATTCCTTGTTGACCAGTGAAGCCATTTTGGCGGAATACTGCTAGGAAGTGTTACGGGACTAACCCGTGAAAAGATAATGGCTGTGCCAGTACTTCATTCAAGCTAATGGTAGCCCAAAGATGGATTGATAGTTGTGGAGGTAGTATCTCTCCTTGTAGAAATAAAACTGCAGATCGTAATTAGAATTCTGTACTTAATAACTAGAGGTAGTTCGTTAGGAACGTCTCTCTTTAGGTTTAGTTAATAGATTTCATTTTTGGACTTGCTCTGTTGTTCACCAGCATCAATTGATCCGATAACAAGAAGAGGTTAATACTGTGTTTTTTGGAGGACAATGTCTTTTTGCTTCACGTTATGCCTATTTATGGGGAAGAATCTGGAAAATTAACACGGATCAATGTCACTTTCACCATCATTTCTAAATTTTGAAAGCACGAATAAAAGTTTACTTGTTCCTTGATACTTACTACCTTGATGGAAATTAACAAAATATCAATTTTTTTAACTTTAGTTAGGCCGAACCAGGTAAAGTCTTTCAAAGTTTGGATCAAATGTCCCTGTCGCATAACTGCACTGATCAAAACATTTCCTGGAAGACTTGTGTACAGTGTCTCCAGGGAAAGTTTTGTGCTTTGCATTAGGTGATAGGGATATTGCAGCATAAGATAGCCAGGCCATCTTTGACTGAACTCAACATGTACTTAGCCAAACCTTACTTATATTTATTTATTTATTTGATTGAAATTTCATTCGGCGTGATCTGGCACCTTAGTGGCCCATGCAGGAATCTATTTATTACAATATTTACAAAAGGAGAAACCTTTCAGTGAAACCCCCCCTAGCCTGCCTGATGTGAGTCTATGATGTTTTAAGAGTTTTCTTTAGAAATTATTCTGAAACTATCGTGGCCTGTATGGATTCCCTTCCTCGGCTGTCTCTTTGTCTCTGCCGAACCACTGCTTCGACCTTTCCAGACCATGAAAACTGCTCAAGCCATCCTTCTGTTAGAGTCCATTGCGTGATTCTAGCCAAATTCTTCCGCAATATTTATCATGGATTCGAATGATAGGGACTTGCCTTTCGCGATATCTCGCCTCTCTCTTTGAACCAACGGTCCTTAATGGGGCTCTATTCTTTTGAGACAGGAGGGTGATTTCGGATTGATATTAACAAGAATTTATTACTCAAAAATTTATCTTTTGTGAGAAATTATAAAACGTAGATGTACATTGATCGACTTTTGGCTTATAGAATATAACCTAACGCATATGTCGATAATAGCGCTTTAATTTGGTAGACCATAACAACAAGGCTGGATATATTTTGAAATATATTGAGTGGACAAAGTACAGTTATTTAGATAAATATATAATAAATTGACTGTAACTATATTTTCTTCAACTGCTCCATANCTAGAAAGATGTCATGAATAATAAGGAAACCCCTTAGTAAAGTCATGGTACCCTACTTGTCTTGCTACAAATAGTGTGACAGACACATCTCCATTTATATAAATAGCACTCTAAATTTTAGCCAAAATATATCACCAAAACGTCTGTCTATAAATAATGTAATATGCCAAAAATATCCGTATTACTTACTCATGCAGAAGCCTGGAACTAAGTTTAGAAATACCCTAGGTCAAAATTAAGGCTATTTCCAACATACATCAGATCTGACATTTCAGGCATTCACACTGATATCTCGTTAATTTTTACTAAGACTTGTTTGATACATCTCTATAAATTCAGACGTCTCAGAGATGACGGGTTATCAAACGTTTTCAGGTTTCTGTCATTACAATTAGTTTCCAGAGATGATTAACGACAAACATTATATTGTTTCGAAACATACCAACATTGTGGAATAATATACCTAACAAGTTTCGTAATGGGATTTTAAAGTGATGACAGTACAAACAATATATCCCTTGATATTGGATCCTGTTGTTAATACTCCAGGAGAGATTAACTACATACGAGGATAGATAGATTTAGATACAGAGCAGAAAATACATACATTCTTCCTTCTTGTCAAGTATACTCTAACATATCAAGTCTATTCTCAACCCCATCTTATCCTACTATTATCTAGTCTTCCTACAATATACTTCTCCAGATCGCAATTTTCTAATATCTTTCTACTAAGATATCAAGTCCAGTTTCTCTTTTGAACGTCTTTTCAAGCAAATATGTAATATGTTAAGAGGGGTTATTTTATCTCAGAATATAAATTAGGTAAAAAAATCACAGATTTCTGATCTTCCACTGGCTACACAAATAATCATGGCCGAAATTTATCCTGAAATTATTTGAAGGTCAACATAAGACATGATTTGAAGTGCTAGTGTACGATATTGTTAATGAACTTAACATAATTAATTGGATAACTATAAAAACCATTTACATAAATTACTATCTGTAATACACAGTTTCAAGGTAGCTGTTCGAAGTCCAAGTCAACGGTAAGGTACAACGATTGATAAGTTTCTCGACTTCTTACACCGAATTCCGGATACTGGAGTTGGAAGAAATTACCTTTTCAAAAAAATTTGAGTTTCTGCGGGCTTCTTGTTCATCGTAAAGTTCAATCACGGGCAGCGTATTTGCTCGTAACTAGGCGCAATTTCATCTAGCGGAAGCATCATCCTCCAGTCTAATAGCAAGTTGCTCTTCTTGAGCCCCCTCAGACTGTTCAGCTTAACTAGATTCAGTCAAAAAATCAATTATAAATTCCTCATTCGACACATTTGGCGTGAGATCGGTAATTGTTATATTTAGCGTGAGAATGGAAGTGGGGTGAGGTTACATTACAGTCAAGGTACTAACTATACTTAGCGTGAGGGGCTNATTTTCTAGTTAACCATCATACACATAGTATTCACGCAACTAGATACATACACTTACAATCAAGAAAACATCTCTCATATTATTCTTTCAATCATAACAGTAATTACCTGGAATTCAGGGCTTAAGTCAAGTCTTTGTTCAACTCAATTGGACTTGACCTTTGACGCTGAATAGTTGCGGAGAAAGAACCGCAATATTCGATTCTGTCATACAGCGTATTATATGTTCGCAAAATAGAAATCGGCTTAACAGGAACTTCTCGCATTCACAGGTCCATGCCGCAGCATTCGTATAGATAGTGCTTATGAATACTTTACAAACTAGTCTCATGGCTTTGGTATTGTTTCCTTTAGTGCTTGAAATCTATTCGCCAACTAATTGTCCTCATTCGAAAATCGCTACTTTGAGCCGGATTCATCCGATTTATTGCTTGAGTAATCAATCGAGTAGTCAGAATTCAAATCACCAAGTCAATGCGATATCGATTATAACGATGTAGGAAATCATGTTTTATCCTACGCCAGTGAGTGAGACTTGACAATAATCGTAGTCTTTAGAGCTGGTATCTCATTTAGATTCTGCGGCCTAGCCCACAATTCCCATGGTCCAGATATATAATCAATTAACATACAGATACGCCCAGAGTCTGAAATAGTTCCGAGACCAACACCACGCGTAGATTTCCCAGGCACACTCACGGTGAATAACCTCTGGAGATTAATATGTATCATTTTGGTCTGGAATAAGAGAATGGTAGTTGTAATAACGACTGAAGATTTATAGTACAGTATATTGATCGTCAGTAGTGGTCTCTAGCCGATCGATGTCAGCAAAATCGATATTTTTCGACTCACAGTCACAATTATATGACCTGACATACTCATAAATTTTTTTGTCTTCAAGAGTTGCTCAATAACTTGTTTAGGAAAACCTACCTTTGTTCCTGTCTATATCGATTTGTCGGAAGAGAAATCCAACAAACTTTGAGGTTAGGAATTACATTTCTGATATGCTCAGGGAAACAATTCTTCTGAGGATTGGTGCTGGTAGAATCCTTTAGGTTTTTTTCGTATAGCGCGCTTAGCATGCCAAAATTAAAGCTGGAATTTTTCTATAGGCCATAATTGTTGAACCGCATTTATCTCTGACCAGTCTTTATTATATCCAACGAAAGACGGTTCAAACCTCGAGCAAAGTAATTGTCTCAGGAATTGGCTCAAAATTTGCGACATCGCTCCAGGTGCAATAGATTCATTAGATGCAACTCTCTCAAAAAATAAAACGAAAGAAAAATTTCTGTCCCTTCATGCTCAGCAAGCACAGCAAATAATTCAATGCCTGCGTTATTTATTCCGAAAGTCGCGTCCATTGCAATTTCTTTGGCTCTCTGCACAAAAGAGATAATGGAAGTATTTATATATATTTCAAGAGCGCGTAAATTGGCTACAATAAAATCCTTGTGTTGGAAATCGTTACCTTGTTCCTCGAGGAGGCGAGTTGTGGATATAAACTGTTCATTATAACGTCGCCTGTTTGCTTTATTTGCTTGCTGCCATTAGTAATAGACCTGATACTGAGCAGCTCCTGGGATTCTAGTGGTCTGAAGCTTCTGATGAATCTCTGTGATGAATCTCTGTGGGTGTTTGTGTAGAAACTTGTTGATTTACAAATTCTAGAGTCTCAGTGTTATGATGACAATCTAGTAAATATAATTATGAGTATATTCGTAGGCACAGATAATAGCTATATGAATGAAGTAAATAAAGACGAGTCAACTAATGAGGAATAAAACCTGGAGTAAATAAATTAGTGATTATAATTTACAAATTGCGAAGCTGGGGAAGCACTGAGCAACCACCCAGCTTCTTATATACGAACTATTTACGTTGTCTTATCTAGGTTGTTGATATTCGGCTCGATAGGTTGTCCAAGTGATGTGCCGATCCTAATCTACCATCTTATCCACGTGACTAAAGCACTATACCTCAACAGTTGTGCATTGGCCTTAACACTCAGGCGAGAGACGAATATCTAGGTGAGGAGTATGTTGATCATGTCTCAAATTAAGGGTCAGCGTTTGATTTGATCTAAGCCTCCCATGTGTACACTCTCTGGGGTAGACTGCAAGAATATCGGTAATTCATCTAGGTTAAAAATATACCTTACATGAAGTATGCGGATTTAAGGCTATTTTTTTGCAGTATCAGTACATTATTATGAATTTTCCTTGAACGCAAGTCTTATAACAGCTGCATCATAAAGCTAATTCAGTAAATAAAGTCATGCCATTGATCAAGCGATGACGGAGAAGATAGTAGTAGCCGCTTCCTAGCGTGCCTTGAACAGATTTTGTTTAGATAACCTTGATTGTTAGTAAGAAAATCGCTAATATTTCGGTACGAGGCACATTTTGAAAAACATCTAATTTCTGCTTCTATTTTGATCAGAGAAAAAGAATAAATGGGAATTGTTGGATGAAATTTTATCTTAAGTGTAGGAAAGAAAGAGATACAAATGAGGGAATGATGAAGTGAAGTATACAATTCAAAATGTGATTTCCGGATATAACTAATCCCGGACGTACCCGAGTGGCAAAAAATAGGGCCCCATTAAGGTAAGTTGTTTCTTTGGACCACCTTGGGCATACCATAACCATATGTTTCACATTATGGACGCATATCCACAAGGGCATTTTGGGCCTCTTTATCTAGGGAAAAAAAATTTGGAGCAGATAAGAGTTGAACCCTACATGCTCACTTAGCTGAATGGCTATGCTGCTTTGAACCCACGTAAAGTGTTTGAGAATTGCACTTGAGATTTTCTTGAATTTGACTCTGTTGTCCTCTGATATGGCGGGCGAAGGCTCTGGTGTCGCGATAAATTGCTCAAAAGAAGCTTCCCGACAACTAACCACGAACTAGAAAGCAGACACAGTGAAAGCAGTAAGTCCCCCGACGAACAAATTTGGAAATTTTACGGAATCTTGTACAAAATCTCAAGAAATTTTGTTCATGTGAAGGAACTAAAGAAGATCTTCTCAACGGGACGGATGTCAACGAAGCTATAAGGCCTTCAACAATTACAAGAAGGACTGAAAAGCGACGACTGCGAAGCCAAATATCATTGAACAAAGGATGCTTGCGCTAGAGGAGGTCGTGAAGAAGATTCTCGCAAATCCCACCCGAAGGGCGGATCCAACAATGGTTTCTGGGGCGGCGGTCCAACGAACATACACATCAGTAGCGACGCATCCAATGCAAAAACAGCGGTTCGAATACGAGTAGTGTTAAGATAAAATTAGTACATTGCTGCATCTTGTTTGTAGTAACTAATAACTTACACTATGTGTTTTTTTTGACTGAGTGCGACGAAATAGTGGCTAAGAAAACTCACTAACCGTAATTGGAATTTTGATTATCTCTGTGATGTAGTTTACACTTCAGGTCCAAGCTTTCCCGATGGGATTTGAATCATTACTCCAAGATAGACTCAGTATGTTTGGTAGTGATTAAGATGTTAGGAGCTCTAATCTCGTGTATGTTAAAGAATCACCTAGTAACAAACATATTGAATATGATCATTAGCAGTAATATAATCAGCGTAAATTTCACTATCATTCTCGTAACTTCTTCCCCATCATTCCCGTGACTATCATACTTTATCTAAGAGCTTTTTACTTTTCCATCTATATTTATTCCTCTTTACATTTCCACCAAACTTTAGCTTACCACCAATCGTTCACAACCTTACAACAAGTAGAAGAGACGAGATTAATACAGTCAGCAGAGTTATTTACAATGGCCAAAGAGTACATTCCAGGTGTATTCGCAATACGACAACTACGGAGCAATGACATTGAGCTATTCGCTCAGTCTGTTTCCCAGAGAGATACAACAATCAACATGATCCAAACTGAGGCATTCAAGATCTTACGGCACGATTTTCCTGTAGAGGTTTGTAGAGTCCCATTGTAGACGAAAATTTAAGGAGGCAGGAACACCAATAATTCTGGCTTGATTGAGAAATTTTAGTTGGCGATAAAGGTGGGAATTTTGGGATCGCTATCAACGGAATTCGATGATTACATGATCAGAAAGAGCATGAACGGGCGAAGAAAAAGGCCAAACAAGAGGCTGAATTATAATAAGCCTCCCTACAGAGGCTCTATAGGAACAAGTGATATAACACGGCGTAGTCTTTAATGCCATGCTATACAAAGTGTAAGTATGATCTCTTTGAGCATAGCCATAGTAGTATTATAACTGCTTTCAAAGAGGACACATGTAAGCGTCGTGCGGGAATGCTTCTCAGTGTGCTGAGTGCGCAGATTCTCACCAGACCCGGGACCGTCCGGGGAAAAAGGTTTCTTTATAACTGCGGTAAGGAGCACCATTCGTGGAAGAGAGCGGCGTATGGAACCTATCAGGCCTACAAAGGGAACGTGCTTAAAGCCCGTTACAAACTACAAGAACGGACGGCAGAAATATAAAAGGAAAAGCTTACCCCACTAGTAGTAGTGCCATTGGCTGGTACAGCTGGAGATCAGGGCTTTACTTTGGTCATTAGAAAAAAGTCTTATACCCAAAAATAAAAAAAGGATCCAGGACGATAACGCAATGACTTAATAGCACCTATTGCATTAACAAGCATCGTAAAGGGGGGAAGTTTTATCCAAATCGGAGCAATAGCCAGTCCATCGGTACTTCCAACACCGTCTATGAGAAGGACCGAGCGAGAAGCCAAAAATGAAACTATTTATTTCACCTTAAAATTTTTCTTTGCATTGACGAAGTTATCGAATCTGGAGGTACAAACTGATATTAGGAGTACACAGAAGACGATCTCAGCATAAAGCCGACTCGTGTTGTAGAGGCGGGATTTTGGGTTTTGATGCTTGAAAGCTTTTTTTCCCTACAGCCAATAGCCATCCGTTCTCATGGACCTGTATATAGGAGCCGCATAGGACAGCAAATAAATAAATTTATTTACTTATTTATCTATGTATTTTCAGATCTCAAACACAAGCCCAGTGCTAATTTGGCATGAGGCCGGTGGAGTCGACAGGGATCATAATCAGGAGCATGCTCAACTTGTTTACACAAATTCTATCCCAAGTAGACCTAACTACAGCAAACTCTTGACACCAAACTTCATAGGAAAATAAAAATAAAAAAGGCAAAAACAGAACAAAAAAATTTTTTAAGGGTATGCCTAGTATTTCTCGTGCTACAATCTGCCTCGCCAGTCGTGGTCTCCTGGCTATCTAAAAATTACTAGCTTTGCATCCAACAAAAGACAAGATTGAAGTCAGGCTTCCAAAACAACCTGTACTCTGTGTAAATTTTAGGAACTTCGTAAGCCAACGAGCCTGTAGAAGCTGTTGCATAAAAGACTTATTGTGACGGAACCAAGCTCGTTGAATGAGTTCTGTTGAATTATCTAATGTGAAGACTAGAACTAATGATGTGGTGATGAACACTATTTAATGTATCTCTAATCTTCATCCCTACTTGCTTCTTTGTGATAATGATGATCTTTGTTGACGGTAATCTCGGTTATGGTTTCACAGAGAAGCTGAACAATTTGATCTGCCCCATCCAGACTTGCCTTTTGCCGATCTTATAGTACTAGTTCACTTAGGTAAGCACCTAAGCAATTTGATATCGGTAAACCCGTAGCAGTTATAGGCTATATCTNCGTCTTTACTTGTCTAGTGGTTTGTTTTTGTTCAGAAGATAGAAAATAGACAGTACTTATCCACCGTACATTTTTACATTTTTTTATGATAGCTTTTCACGAAAAGCTTCAATCGTCAAACTCATTCTGAGCTTACGAATTTGAACTACATTTCTACGATATCTAATAAAGTGTGTGGTGAACTTTCCATTTATGTAGACGCAATGTCTATCGGCATCTTCATGATTAAAAAAGACAGAGTTAAGCCGTGTAGTCCCTATGTACTAATTTAGCGGCTATAAGGTCGTGTAAAAGTTTTCGAGGTAAAGATATTTCAGGTGATTTATGACAACGCATCTGTAGGTCGATATCTTTTAATATCACTAGACAGCCTGTTACCCATCAGTCTTCCTCTAAATTCTGTCGATGCTGGTACATCAGGCGTCGAATATAGGCCAAACTTTTATTCTTTGGTTGAATGTGGCGATATGGAAGTAACTGAAGTCCAGGACGCGCAGCTGTGTTCGTTTATTTATTTCCGCTGATATCACTGTGTCCTGGCACCCATCTAACATCTGCTTCAGCTCTTCGTGCAATTTTGTAAAAGGTACGCGTTAGCTTTATATAAGAG
>JAHYSP010007190.1:0-14080 GCA_019455505.1 Pleochaeta shiraiana | reverse complement strand
GGGGGGGGTAAGTAAGTAGTAAAGATTCAGTTCAGTTGTAACCAACGGAAATCGTAAAGTGTATAAAAACCATAAACAAATATTAGAAGTGTCAAGAAGAACTTCTACAAACCACTTGACGGAGTCTCTTTAACAAGTTAATGGCTTTTTATTGAGACAAGAATCTGATAACTTAAATGAGCCAAAGCTACCTTGTCTTCAATGGGGCCTTTTGTGTTTTCCTCTGCCTATAGAGCTCATAGTTAAGTAGTACTGAGGTGTAAGAAAAACAATATGTTTAGATATCTCTAGAAGTCGTTTCTTTTACAAAATTTTAAGTCTTTTTATGAAGATCCTAGTGGGGAAAATTAACCATCCCCTTTCTCACTCCCAGTTTAAGGTGGAAATTTCACGCCTCATTTTCTTCCCAATCGAGTTCACTGAGATCACAATGAAAGCCATTCCTGGGCACATTTTAAAGGATGATTTTCAGCATTCCTGTTAATTGGCACCATTGATTTTACTCGAATAACTAGCTGGCCGGTTTGGGCCGAGTTATTAGTTCTCTGCCGTAGAGATAAAAATTAAAATGTTTCAATTATTTTCAACGAGCCTACCGCTTTTTCAGACTGAATAAAAATTTACTGGCCATAAAAATTAACGTTTTTGATTTAAGAAGTTTTTATTTTTATTTCCTTCTAAGCCTGATCACGCATTTCAATTTTTGACACCATATCTCCTCCGAGTCTTGCAACTTCTGCCAGAATAGAAGCCTTATTAATAACTATTTCAGTTATGCCAGTTCTATCGGTTTCTACAGCAGAGGTCGAATAAGATAAGTTTACTTTGAATGATCTTGGGGACAAAGATTTTGGGTTCCATAGACCTGCAATCACAGAGCCTGAAGAGTTTTCATGGAAGAAGATGATATTATTTGAGTATAAATCCTCAAGTTCTGTGAGATAAAGTTGGATAGGGTTGTATCCTATTTTTAAAATGCTCTTTTCTGAGTAGACTTCAAGATTCTTTGGTAAGCTTTGGCTAGTACTCTCTAATTTGGAGATGAATTTATGAGAGAGATGTATTAAGAAATCGTACTCGGTAATTGATGCTGTGAATACAGAAATTAGTTCTGGCTTGTATTCAGTATCACTAATCAATTTACATGCAGAACGCGCCAGTGCTGTCATGCGTGCGGCAATCATTTTCGAGGGACCTTGAGCTGAGAAAGCTGTACCAGACAAGTCATGATTCGAGGCTGCAAATAGCACAGTTCTATTGAGAGCTGGATCAATTTTCCTCCATGACTCCAGTTGAATGTTAATTGATTTGACCTGCATTTTGGTCATCGTGCCACTGAAATCTACTATCAGGGGAGTTGACTTCCAGTCCCACCTTGACAAAAATAATAATGTTCTTAGGAATGCAACCATAAGTGACGACGGCGTTTGCCATGGATAAGGTTGTAAGAATGTTCGAACGACAATTAGCTCAATAATTTCCTCGCCTATGTGTCTAAAAAGCATTTGGCGATTAAACCAAAATTTTATCAAACGAATGGATGCAGATAATAGAGGAAATCGAGTACAGTGTATACTGATTGATTGAGAAAGGAGAGGAAGTTGTATACATACCCTTTTATAAATCGATAATGCCGATACAGATTCTTCAAGAAGATGTTGTTCAATAGATTTATCTTTAATCAGTCGCTGTAAAAGAGTTTGTTCCCTATCACTGCATATCCTAAGACGAAAAACAGGTCCAGATCGATAAATAACATCTAAGAAAGCAAAATTTTGCAAAGATCGGGACTCATTTTCAAGACCAAGTCTTGTACTGATAATTTCATCAGATCTTTCTAAAATATCGCCTATTCGAAGAAGAAAAGCCACTTTACACCGCTGTATAGCGAAAATATCATCTGGCCATCTTCCCGATCCTTCAAACTCAATTAAAACACTTGCAGGATTTCTCATAGGTCGGCCAGGACCAAAAGATGGTGATTCGATAGATGCGTACCTTAGTTGGGCATCAATTGCGGAGAGCTGCTTTAATTGAAGGGGCAAGCAGTCGAGGTCGCGAATTTGGGATTCAAGTGACTTGAAAGCTTTTCTTAGAGCTTCAAAGGGTTGAAGATTATTTACAGTACCAGGAAAAAATCTTTCGATCTGTCCTCCAATAAACTTGAGACTCTTTGCGGTTTCTGGATTCCAATGCCTTTCAATCAAATATCTTACAATATTTTCGAAGACAGAAGATGTCGAGTCATGATTCCAGACAAGAGTTTCAAGAATACTTCCGTCTTTGAATCTTCGCAATTCTGATTTAGATCCCCAGAATTTCCGGAAACTAGCAGCTTTATTATCATCCTCAGCAGAAGGACCATGATCTACAAGGCGATCAACTTTCATTGGATCAAATATAACCGAAACATCAATAGAATCATCATGCAGTGATGGTCCTGGAGATCTGATGGACCAAGAAGTGAGTGAGTGCTCCTTGATGTGAATAAGTTTTACTCTATCCGTTAAGCCCTTTTTCAAGACTTTGTGTAAGCGAGTTGTGTGTTTTCCAGTAATCGAAATGTGATCACAAGATTCTACTTTCGATGATTTAGACTTCAGAGATAACGAAAACGTATTATCGAATCTCAACAAAGGCCGCGATGCATTCACGATAAACGTTGAGTCAAAGTGATCGAATTTTTCATCACAAATCATATCCAGGGTAGATTTAGCTTCAAGTAGCAGAAGATTGTAAGACCATGGGCTCATCTTGTACAATAGGTTATGTTCACGTGGACCATCGTAAAATAAAGGCGAATTCGAAATTTGAAGGTTAATGTCGTGTTTTTGAAAAACGAATGGTTTACTTGCCATGTTATTCATAGAGAGAAATTGAAGAAAAGACTTGAACATCTGGTGGCAGTTATAAGCAGTAGAGATAATCGGCTGATCTTTTGGTCCGCCTCCTTTCAAGAGTAAAGCTGAGATAGCCGCCCATTCAAAGTGACCGAAACCGCCTCCGCACATATCACTATTAAACCCTCGCTGTCGGAGCCATATTCTACCTAAAATACACGAGTCTCGGAACCCTTGGCAAGATTTACTTGTTGCATGTAAAAGTTTAAGATAAGATTCAAAGTTACAATCAGAACTTATAGATGAGTTATAGAGAGGAGTTGCGGGAGAGGGTTCAGATTCAGGGTTAGGATTATTTGATCGAATTGACTTTTTATCAGGTCTCAATTTCGGCTGGAAGAATAACGTTCTTGAGGCTGCAGGTATGATGTAAATTTCAAAGGGATGGTTTGATGTCGAACTTGTCACTTAAACTAGTTAGCAAAAATGCGTATTATTTGGTTGAATCTCCCACATTTAGGCGTCACAATTAATATTGGATGGAGATTATTTCCATGCAAGCATTCAAATCGGAATGTGAATTCCTTGGAGAAGCTTGATTCGAGACCAGCAGTAATACAAGCTAGATAATAGGCGCGCTTATAAAAGTATCTGTAATTGAGAAAGTCTTTTTTTTGGAAAATCGATTCTGGCATTACAACTATCATATCTATACCAAGAGCAGATTTGGTTTTAATCATGGTTTTTAAGGTATAGCTTCCGACAACATTAATACTAGCTGGCCTTTGATAAGCCAGCTTGTAAGCAACATTATCTTGCGGTTTGGGATCAGGATATGGTATATTTATGTTATATACTTCCTGAAGAGACCTTGTTGCTTCTGGGACCTTAATTGAGAAGTCAGTCATTAAAATAAAATAGTTACAATAAACCTACAGATTGAGGCTCCCGCGCCTCAATTTTTTCAATTGAATTCTTCAGCAGGTAGAGTATATCACGAACACCTTTAAGTTGGGAATCATAAGATGGCTGGATCTCTGCTAATAGCTCATTCACTTGGAGCTGGATTAGGTTTGATTCATACTCTCCGCTAGTACTTAGGACAATTTTCCTGTCACTATGCGCCTCTTTAACTCGATATTTGAAATTGGAAGGCTGCGACATTGATTTTAATTCTTGTTTAACCAGAGTATCTTCGACAGAAAAATTAAATATCGCCGAGGATTCGCCTTGATCATTTGATTGGACATCATTTTGCATCTTGAATATTCAACTTCCGATATTTCAGCATATCAGAAGTAATAGTATGGCTGTGTGTCTTTATTCAACATTTAATTTCAGAAAGATTATTGTGGAGCTAGGCGCGCGAAAATATAATTTTTGTCGCGACTTCTCACACCCTTGAAAATAGTGGGGTAGGAGAATTTTTGAGAATCATTGTGACCAAACACTGATTTTTACGATCTATCGCTGAACATGTCACAGATTGAGCTTGGTCAAGCTCTCCCACCAAATACACCTCATGTAGGTTCAGCGATAAAAGGTATTATTCAAGCTAATCGCCAATAATTTTCACAGGCAGTTAGTGTGTCACTTCCAACCTGGAGAGATAATATCGGATATGAGGAGGGTGATCAGAGAGTTTGGCAGAAAATGATCACCGGATATCCACGGTTAGTTGTATCTATGGAGTCGTTTTTGAAATTTAGCTAATTCAGTTTGCACAGATTCTTCATTCACAAATCTATTTCACTCTTTGCGGAAGCTATACTAAAGAATTATGGAAACCAGTCCCATCAAAAAGCAATGTTGTTTCCATCAACCAAACATGCAAAAAGATGTGTAGAGTTCATACTCTCAAGAGAAAATTCGTTGCCTACAGATAATTTAATTATTGTTGATTTAGTTGTTGACCCAAATCAGAATAGTTCGGATTTAATTGGACAAGTTTCTCCTTCTATTTCTCCTTCTATTTCTGCTGTTCTTCTCCCTATAGGAATTTTCCTCATAGCAAGGCAATACTGGCAACATTCGGGAGAAGGTATTTCTAGCAGACATGCCGAATTTTGCCACTATCTTTTCCAGAGAGGGTTCCTAATCGAAAAATCAACCCTTAAGCCCAACTTCAATGGCTACCACAAAGCTTGTAAAGGCCCACGACGTTATCAAAAAGAGGCTGTCAGTAGTCACTCAGCTAATTTATTTTTAACTAGACTATGTGAAAAACAGGAAGTTGATGATTCAAATGATTACATTGATTCTGAAATCCATGAGAGCTCTCAATTTTTGGAAGAAAGATTTGGTCGTAATCTCGATGTTTCTTTTGTCGAATCTGCAAAATTAGCAATCCGCCGCCGAATTGCCGGGTGTCTTACAGGTGAAGATCTCATTCTCACGAGTAAAATACATAAAATTTCAAACGCTCGTGGGACTCCTGAGCTCACGGAAAATGATGTTTATCTTTGGCCGTGTGGAATGAATTCCATATTCCACTCACACAGAATGCTAATTGAAGCACGAGGTGCCAATAAAAGTATATGCTTTGGATTCCCTTACGTTGATACTTTAAAATTGCTTGAAAAGTTTGGTCCTGGTTGTGTTTTCTATGGAGATGTTACATCAGAAGACCTTGATCATCTAGAGATGAGATTGAAATCAGGAGAAAAGTATTTGGCACTGTTTTGTGAGTTTCCTGGTAATCCTTTGCTGAGATGCCCTGATCTCTTGCGGATCCGTAATTTGGCGAACACCTACGATTTTGCTGTTGTAATCGATGAGACCATTGGTAATTTTATCAATGTAGATGTTCTGCCTTATGCAGACGTGATTGTTAGCAGTTTGTCAAAAATATTTTCGGGTGAGTGTAATGTATTGGGAGGAAGCTCCATCTTAAATCCAAACGGTCGCTATTATAACAACCTTAAGATGATTGCAAATAGGGACTATGAGGACAATTATTGGGCGGAAGATGCAATATTTATGGAGCGCAACAGTCGGAATTTTATACCAAGAATTGAGAGGATAAACCAAAATGCAGAAGCTATTTGCAGTTTTCTTGAAATGCACCCTCTCGTCAAACATGTCTACTACCCCAAGTGTAGTTTGACTAAAGAAAATTATGACGCTTGCCGAACACCAAATGGTAGATATGGTGGTCTCCTTTCCTTCAAATTCCAAAATCCAAAACAGGCAATCGCTTTCTTTGACCGCATAGAATTGTCAAAAGGACCGAGTCTTGGCACTAACTTTACCCTCGTTTCACCGTACGTAATTCTTGCTCATTTTTTGGAATTGAAGTGGGCAGCACAATTTGGTGTGCACGAGGATCTTATTCGTGTTAGTATAGGATTAGAAAATAAACTAGACCTCCTTTCAAGATTCGAGGATGCAATGAAAGCTGCCGGGGAGGTGGAGATTTGATGATAGTTAGAAGTGGAGAAGATAGTTCGATTAAAGAATTTGGATTTAACCTAGTTCCTCGAAACCCTATTTTACAAACAATAATACACTCTACCAAATTTTAAAAGTGAAAATGATGTTTTGAGCCAAACTTTAATATTCGATAAAGTCGCTCAAACCCTATAACAATCTTGGTTCAGGAAAATTAAGTAATAAAATTAATTTAAAACTAGTACGTCTGTCGTGAAGAACGTCAAAATCAAGACAACTCAAAGCCTATCTTTTGAGAAATGGCATCCCAAAAGAGACCGAGAAATATTGATGACGATAATGGCGCACCTCATGTAGCATCTGAAAGACATAAAAACTGTAAGTAGAATTATTCGACTTTTGTTCTTCACTAATTCATTCCTCATATCAGCGAAAACAACCGCGTCTTTCCGAGGATCAAAACCGTCGACATTCAACAGAATCTAGCGATGAATTCATGAAAGCTAAACACAGTCCAAAAAAGTCTATATCAGGATCATGTTCACAGTATGAATTGATCCGAGATGATGGTTTCAAACATCTTGCGCATCCAGAGGTTGACGATCGCAAGGCTACTCAGGCGTTTCTTAAGGGAAGAGAGCGGATTGGGGACAACCATGCTGCTAACAATGCTATCATTCAAGAAATCACTTGTATCAATTTCATGTGTCATTCTAGGCTTCACGTAAAGCTTGGACCATTAATAAACTTCGTGGTGGGAATGAATGGAAGTGGAAAAAGCGCTGTGCTCACCGCTATTACTCTTTGCTTAGGGGGCAAGGCTTCTAATACCAATAGAGGGGCTAACCTTAAAAGTCTGATAAAAGGGGGTCAAGAAAAGGCAGTACTTATTGTTAAATTGAAGAATGAAGGAAATGATGCTTATCATCCCGAAACTTACGGGACCTCAATTACTGTTGAACGACACTTTTCAACTTCTGGTGGGAGTCAGTTTAAACTAAAATCTTCAAATGGCATTGCCATTTCAAATAGGAAAGCGGATGTCGAGGATATCGTTGAATTTTATCAACTTCAAGTTGACAATCCCATGAACGTTCTCACTCAAGACAAAGCAAAATCTTTTCTGCATCAATCAACACCTGCCGAAAAATATAAATTTTTTGCTGAGGGTGTTCAACTTGAAGCCCTTAACAATGATTACAGCCTTATTTTCGATACTTGCGATGCAATCGAAGCGAAATTAGATGAATCTAAAAACGATGTATCTGAACTAGAAAAAGAAGCCAATGTAGCACGGCAGAAGGCCGAAGCAGCCAGGCAGCATGATGGTATGAGGAAAACGGCTAGCATGTTATCCAAGAAGTATGCATGGGCACAAGTAATCGACCAGGAAAACATACTAGCCGAAAAAGAGCGTGTCGTTTTAGATCTTCAGAAAAAGATAGACGATGAGGAGCGAACAGTCGAACACCACGATCAAACTTACCAGAAAGCCGAAGAGCTCTTGGAAAGATTTAAGGAAAGTATTCAGCAAGTTAAGGAGGAAGAAGGTTCTATTGTTGAAGCTTTAGAAACCGCTAAAGCCGCAGATGAGGCCGCTAGTATGGATGTTAAGCGAGCATATGCTGAGCAGAACAAAATTAAAGCAGAACTAGCAGAGGCGAAAGAAGATGTTAAGAGAAGAATGGCAGAAATTGAGGCTGAGCAAAAGCTTATTGAAGAAGCAAATGGTGGTTCACGTACTCGCAAGGAAGCTGAAATAGATGAGGCCGAGCAAAGATTTACCAAGACCAAAGCAAGTTACAATCAAAGTCTTCAGATTTTACCTCACTCAGATCAAAAACATAATGAAGCAAAGGCGGAACTGACCAAAATTGACAGCTTAATTGAAGCGAAGAATATTGAAATCCAGAAAGCTAGAAAATTATTACACGAACTGAATCACGGCCGTCGTGACCCGATGGCTGGCTATGATGTTAAAATGCCAAAGTTACTGAACCAAATAAGTCAAGACCGAGAATTCCGAGATAGACCAGTTGGACCTTTAGGTTTGCACATCAAGTTGAAAGATGCTATGTGGGCGGAAATCCTCGAGACTCAACTTGGAATCCAACTCAACGGATTTATCGTCACAAATACCTCTGATCAACAGCGATTGTCTGATTATCTTAAGCGCTATAACATGGCCAAATCTTGTCCTATCATGATTTTGGGAAACCAGAAAATTGACACAAGCCAAAATGAACCCGATCTACACTACGAAACTGTCTTGCGAGTGCTAGACATTGATAATGACCTTGTCAGACGGCATTTAATTATAAATCAAGCGATTGAACAAACTCTTTTGATAAAGCGCCGAGAGGATGCTCTAAGGATCATGTTTGAAGGTCCAAGACCAAAGAACACTCGCCAAGCATATAGTCTACACGATAATCAGAGAGGTCATGGTATATATTTTGGGTTTACAGCGCGTGGAAGTCCTTTTACAAGTGGAATAAAGCCACCCAGAGGTCAACCTCGTATGCAGAGCGATACTGGAAACAAGATTTCTCATCACCAAGAAACTCTCAGTCAGCTCGAACGTGAGCTGAGTAACTTAGAGAAGGAATCAAGTGAACTAAAGAAAAGAGTCGTTAAATACTTCCAAGAAGTAACACAACAGCGGAGAGAAATTGAGAAGTTAAAGGTCGCTTCTCAACGAGCTGAAACTTTTGTCGAGAATCTCAGAGCTCAACTAGAAGATCTTGATCCTGAAGATGGCCGACTTGATGTCCTGAAAAAATGTTTGGAAGATGAAAACGACAAAGTTCGTCTATACGGCGAATCCTACGGAAATCAAGTTCTTGAAAAGGAACGACTTCATGAAATAGCCTTGACAAAGCACCAAGAATATCTCTCTAAGAAGCTTCGTATCAAGGATTATGAAAATAAATTGAAAAAAGCAGAAAGTAAGTTTCGAAATACAGATCAAGCACGTAACGTAGCCGTGCGAGAAAAAAATGCTGCTATCGAAATAGTCGAATCTCGACAGCGCGAGAAGGCAATTGCGGAAAAAAAGCGCGATGCTGCAAAAACTAGGGTGTCTGAATTCATTGAAGGAGCCAGTAAAATATGCTCCAGAGTTCCTTTAGATCCCGGTGAAACTACCGAGACCTTAGAGAAGCAACTTGATAGAATAAAACAAATTCTAGCATCTCACCGTAAAAGACAGGGGGCTACAGACCAAGAAATTTTTGATACGGCTACTAAAAAACAACAATTATACACACAAGCCAGGTTAGCTCGATCTGGTCTTGAAAAACTTTTAAGGTTATTGAAACAATCGTGCCTAATTCGTATACAAATGTTCCGTCGCTTTCAAGCATCTATTTCTGCCAGATCTCGTATCAACTTTCAGTATCTGCTCAGCGAGCGAGATTTCCGAGGGGCTCTTAATATTGATCATAAAAATAAGAAGCTTGATGTTCATGTGGAACCCGACAAATCTGTTATGACCGGAAAAGGTCGACAAACAAAAACCTTGTCGGGCGGCGAAAAGTCTTTCTCTTCCATCTGTCTCTTACTGGCGCTCTGGGAAGCTATGGGCGCTCCATTACGGTGTCTTGATGAGTTCGATGTTTTTATGGATGATGTTAACAGAGATGTCAGCACAAAGATGATTGTGGGTTTAGTCTCTATAACATATTTACATTAGACATGTTTTCAATTTACAGATCCTAATTTTTGACAGATAAGTGCTGCACGCAAGGCTGTTGGTAGACAGTTTATTTTAATTACTCCTAAAGCTCTTGGGGCCGGTGTGGCAAACGGCGATAAAGACGTACAAATTATAAAGTAAGATCTGATATCTAATTGGGTATATTTCTACTGACTTCATGGATAAATAGATTACTCGATCCTAGAGATCGAGGTCAGCAGCGGTTAGATGAAGTAATTCAATATGTCTGAAAAACTCAATTAAGAATCTGGGATTAGATTGATTGTTGGATCAGATTTTTGGTGCAGAAACGATCTCCGGGTAAGTCAAAATCTAACGTGTCCAAAGTTAGATTTTTATACTATTGTTTTTGTATTGAACTTAGACATAATGGACTCGAAAGTTTTGTAAATAAAGTCCGAATTAAAGTTTTAATTGCTTAATAATGTTTGTAACTATATTGGTGCACCCTTACTCCTAAGAATGTTTAGCGCAGCTATCGCCGTAAAATGCCCCCATTCTCCAATGTTATCTATGGCTGATCCGATGGTGAAGAATTCTTCAAACCTTCTATTTAAAAAGGATTTAGTTTGATTGTGGTTATGTGATTTATCCCTTGTCATGAAAATTTCAGTAGAAGTGTAGATAGCTGCCAATGACGCACGTTTAGAATACCATCTGATATCGACAGAGGCTTCACCTGCAAGAAACCAGATTTCATCAACTAACGCAGATAGCTCACTCAGAGCAACAGGAATGTTTTTTTGAAAAGCCATGAGTGCTAGCGCCTAATATCTTTCCATCAGTACACAAATAGGAAAAAAAAGAAATCTCGTGGGATTTATTTCTTTATTTCGATGACACATACTTCAGACCAAAAATGTATAATATCATTGTTTCCTTGAAGCCGAATCCAGGTCAATTCTTTGGCTTTATTGAGGATATACGGGGAGGAAAGGTGGTCTTGGTGAGTTGAAGGATCATACTCCCCAAGTCGTGCTGATGCAAGACCGAGTCGCTGAGAATAGAGGTAGTAATGTACGAGACTGAACGGACCCCCGGGAAATAAGTTAATGGATGGATCACTGTATCCCATGTCATTTGCTCCCCGGGCTAGTGACAAATTTGTAAAGCCATATTTTGGAACATGAAAGAGTGCAGCAGAGAGAATTTTATTCTGTGTATCGGTGAAAGGTCCAGGAGGAGGAGGACGATCGTAGGAGTGGTAGTGAAGTCGTCTAATGTCGAACAAACAAGGCCATGACGAGCGTCTAAAAGAGAATTGTATTTTTCTTGTCGCAAAATTAATTTTTGTCATATTATTTGAATTAAGTCTCTTAAGTTTTGCATGATTTTTATTAGAATATGGATTTCCCATATGCATAAATCCCATGCATAAAGGGAACCGGTATACAGGGTGTGAAGTGTGAAGGGTAAGTGCACGTACGGTATCGAATGGGTAAATGAGGAATCGCCATGGGGATGTGTAATAGAGATCGGTTCAGGGGTCTACCCCTGTATTTTAAGGCCTTAGGCATGACTTAGGCATGAGCTTGTAACACGAAATATCTTCACTAACCGCGCTTCTCGAAAAATTCATAATCCCATATTCGTAACCTCTTTTGTCTTTTAACATCACAATTTTCTATTTCTACTGGGCGTCAAGTCCAACTCTACAACTTCTCATGGTGTCCCCTGGGAACACCTTCTCTTGTTTCAAGGAATCCAAGTAGAGTGGAATCCTCCCTTCGATGAGGATACCCAATCAATTTCACGTTCTCAATTGTCTTCATCTCTCTGCACCAACCCCAATCACCTCTGTCATGAAGCCGCCCGCAATTGACTCATATGAGTAGTGTCGAAGGCCTACTTGTCACAAAATTAAAATCACTAGTTAGGACTTTTTGTCACTGAATCTACGAAAAACCCCAGGTTCCCAGACGGCACAAAGAAGTTAGACTAGGCTAGTTTACAGCTTACACGACCTCTCAAGAATTTTCTGACATTTTAACACGAGCTTTTATTTGTCCTGATGATCAATAGAGGACAGGAGTTAAAGGAAGGGAGTGACACCCTGAGGTATTCACTAGTCTGCATCCCCCATCTGGCCGTCCTCTCCGAAAGCTTCAGAAGGGTAGCTATGTCTTCGGATTTAGTCCTAATTTCTGTATTAGGGGAGCCCCGCACCCAGCGGATTTTTGCAAAATTTTCCCGGTTGCCATACACCCGAAAATGACCTTCGTTTCGTTGGTTGGATATGAGAGATAATATAGGATTAACGGCTACTCTTAGTATATAATCGAATGAGGACTTTTGGGAGAAATACTGTTGAATGGGGACTGTAAATGAGGTATAGGAGAGGGTATACTAGCTGAGGCATGGGTATTTTCGGCCTGTAGGCAGAAAGGAACTACATGTTCTGTATAGTCTTTGACTGAGAAAGAACAATAAACATTAATTCTCTAATTCTATCTATTTCTACATCGTGCAAACCTAAACAGATTGAATATCTCAAATCAAAACATCCACTCATCCAGAACTTAAATAGAAGACATAACTTTTATTTTCATTTTAAGGTATAACGATGAGCTAGCAGATAAGCTACTAAAAAGTTCAATTTTCCCTAAAAATACATTTTGAAAGATGACATCTCAATCTGAATCTCAAGAAACACGTCAACCAAACCTAACTAGAGATCAACGTCTTCAAGTAAGACCAAATTTAACTCGATAAATAACTAATAAATACTCATTAAGTAAAAACTTTGCATGGCGCTGGTAAAACTCGAAAAGAAATAATGCAGCACCAAGACATCAGCCCCAAACAGATTCATAATGCTCTTTACAAACTTGTTTCCCCTAAAACTCTAAAGAGTAGACCTCAGATGCTTACTGATGCGCAAGCTGACGTACTCGAGGACTCTGTAGGTTCGTCTCGCACAAACAGACAAATGGATTACCTCGAACTAGCGACTGACCCGACCAAGCAGTGGGGCTTAAGTCCCATAAAAATCAGGACATATCTTTTTCAGAGAGGATATGGTCGACGAAAGTCTTATTAAAAGCCTCGTCTTACTGAAAAAACCAGAAGAGGACGAAAAAAATGTGCTGAAGATCATCGACACTGGACTTCAGATGACTGGGAAAGGATTCATCGGTCTGATGAGGCTTTGGCAACTGATGGACGATTTACCAATGTTTTCATCACAAGAATGGTTAGTCTGATTGCATTCAAACTGACTAAACCACAAGCTAATAAAGTTGTTAAGCCTGGAGAGGAACTTGATAACACGTGTGCCATCAATAAGTAAAAAAACGGAGTGGTCTTATGTTTTGGGGATATTTTGTCAGATCAGAGAAAGTTTCACGTCAGGATTGCTTGTTGTATTATATATATATGGAGATAACCCTTCTCACACTTTTCTATGATTCTGATCTGGCCATTTGGCCGAGTGGTTGTGCATCTATCTCTTGTATAACGTAGAATAGCACCACTTAATCTGAAAACCCTTACCCAATCCTTGTCTTTGTCCCGCTGTCGATAAATCGCTTCTGACAGATGCCAACCTTCACAGTCAGCGCATTGCAGCTTAAGCATTTGGGTTTACAAATGCTTTTAAAAGTTCTCTGATATTCTTTCCACAGTCTTCTTCTACTCTACATAGTTGACCCATAATCTCAAGAATATTAGTTTCTATTCAACACCGGCTTCTCTCATGTTCTACGACAGTCCATTCGTAGTCCTGTGATCAGTTGCCGAAATCTTCGAGTAATTTTAATCCTACCAAAACGAGGGTTTAAATTTAGGTTGAGTCAATTAGGAAAGTCTTAAGGGTAAAATTGATCTTGAATGATAATGTGCAGTTATGAAATATGTCATTTCACCTTATCTAAACTGAAGGGAATATCTTCCAATCAAATAACTCTCTTGCTGTATTAACTTTCACAGTTCATGCAGGCTGATTTTCGGTGTACAGGCTTTCAGGGTCGATTAGTTTTACTTGCACAATGGCCTATATTTCCATATTTATTTACTTATTTATACTATTTAAGGTCCTAGGCATACGCCCTAATGTCCACTTTGGGTCCAGGACCGGCGGAGCCGGTAAGTATCATGGCCTCAGGCATGCCCTACTCGTTCACGCCCGCTATTT